>JAHBCN010003797.1:5000-57500 GCA_019359885.1 Listronotus oregonensis | reverse complement strand
CTGTGATTCCATTTTCTGAACCCATTCCCTTTTTTTTAATACGTTAGAACGAAAAAATTTTAAATTTCTAAATCAAAGGCTTTTTAATAGTTTTATAAAATCTTTTTTTCATTTTGTATTATCATTTTTTCCCGTGAAACCACCCCTTTAAAAGTTCTCAATCAATTTTTCTGATTGACATTTAAACAAAGTCCAAAGGAAAGTTTTTTTAATGATAAGAACGTGCGGTAGTAATAAAACTTTTTTGGATATGAAGTGATGGTTAATGGTGGGGTTTGAGAAAACGAAGTCAGGTAACACCTAAAATTTTGAAAATATAGTTCAATAAAATTTTTACTAGGGGGTCACAGGAGATAGTGATACGGGTGTCCTTTAAAAAAATTTATTTAAATTGACTTCAATAAAGAACTTTTCTGTGCTATCAAAACTTAAAAAGTCGTAAGATCTATGGAATATTACGTCTTATAGACTCGCGTCAAAAATCTTTGGTGAATTATAATCAATTACCATGCTAAATAAAGTAATCTTTCCTCTTTCAAGGAATTTTAAAAAATGTTCTTCATACCAATAACATTGAAAAACCCAGAACATTCATAGTAAATAAGTTGATAAGATCAAACTCTTGACAAATTGATTTAGGGGACGGGCTTTATTTGGGAAACTGACCCTTTACCTTATTTTTTTATTTTTTAGTAAATTAATGACCAATTTGTTTGGAAAGATTTTTATGGGATTTTAAAAATTTTGATATAAAAATATTGTCTTGAGTTGCTGATTAGGCTTATTCGTATACGCCATATTTTGTGGAGGGGAAATTGAGTAGAATCTTTTTAAAAAAAACACTTGTCAGTTAATATTTATCGGCTAAATTAGAATACATTTTTACAGGCGTCCAAAATTTTAAATGTAGTCGACAGCAGAGTCTGTCGGCAACTAATTATAGTGCGGAGGTGTAACGATTAACGTTTTCACACCCATAGTCAACAGACCAATAAAAATTTAGTGTATAAGTAATTTCTCGAAAAAAGAAACACGAGTCACCACTGATTCGAGATAACACTGTCTGTATTAATGAAATTAAATAATAGACAACGTAACATTAGCAAAAAACCAACGTCGCTTCCACAGTGTAGTATTACAACATATACAGTTTTTGTGTCTAACAAGTCCATTAAATCTGTGACACAGGCCTTTATACGAAATGCGACGACCATAAATAAATAAAAACAAGGCACATTGTTTGCGATCTCACGGTATAGAAACATTATACGGGTGTATCGAGCGTCCGACATGCAACCCGCCACTTTATTGCCCTTTTTATTTTTATTTTAGCAAAGTCGGCAGCTAAAACGGAATGTTTGGCAGTAATGGAATAAAACCATTTGTGTTTTAACACGGGTTTTGAATATAAAAGCCGGAAATAAGCACAAATGATTATACTTACCTTTTTAATAGAAAACCGTTACTTGGAGTTAGGCAAGTAGTTTACTGGAGTTTCTGATGTTAGCAAAATGCAAGCGTTACAAAAATCATTACACACCTATTCTGTACGATTTATTTTTGTTTTGTACACTCGCGTTTCGTACACCTCAAAAATTTCCCCCAAATATTCTTATTTTGTGCACAGAATTCAGTTTTTGACATCTCGTTTCGTACACCAAAAAATGAGGTAGGTTTCTGTCTCTGATGGTTTATAAAATATGGCAAAATGAATGAAAACTAATTTAATAACTAAATATTAAATCTTTATTGCTTACATATAAGATGCGGAAATATAAACTTTTTATTTGGATAATTAGTCCAAGAAAATAAGTCGTGAAATACGAATTTGAAGTTAAAACTTGAATTTTTGATATTAGTTACTTTGAAGAATCTAAAAACGAACTGTATTTTTTTTTAATTCATCCCCGGAAAGTGGTAAAAAAAAATTAAAGAAGTGTTTTTTTTTTAATTTTGAGGAAACGGTAAGTCCTAGAAAAAAAAGTTTTAAACAAAAGTTGTAGAACGTGAAATTTTACATAAAAATGATTATATCACTTTTTTTTCCAAAAGTAAAATCAACTGAGACAGGGTAGCTAGAAGCTAGGGAATGATAACAGCAACTTTAAAAAATTATAAATTATTGGAAAATTAAAAAACTGGTTCCGGGGTAGAGCGAACTAAGTGTGCTCAGTCCTATTGAGTTCTATGAACTTGCAGATCGCCTGAAACAGAAAAAACCCAAAAAATACAAAAAGTTAAAAAACTTAACTACGTTTCGGTGGCTAGTTGCCCAGCATTGTCAAGATTAAGTAAAAAACAAAACAGAAATTAAAATTAAATTTTTAGAAATTTTGGTTTAAACTGTCATAAATAAATTTCTTAAAAATTTAGTTTTAATTTTTATTTTGCTTTTCATTTAAGTTTAACTGGCACAACGGTGGACAACTTGCTACCGAAACGTAGATAAGTTTTTTGACTTTTTAAATTTTTTTCTTTTTTCCTTTTTTTTCTTTTTTCTGTTTCAGGCGATCTGCAAGTTCATAGGGATCAATAGGACACACACCAGGACCGAAGTGGTCCCATTTTTTAGGAATATGTTCTTTATGGTGGTAGCGACTTCACTCAGTAAAAATTCTCATTTTTCGTGTTTTTTTTTCTCCAGTCAATTTACCCTAATGAACTTGCAGAATGGATTATTACCATTTCCAATTAGGTTTAAGGCCTGTAGCGGTCAATTTAAACACATTATATTATATTTTTGGACAAAATAATAAAAAACGTTAATGGAATACAGTGGTGGTTATTGCAGAGTGATGTGTCGGAAATCGCAAAACAGCTGCTAATTATAAAACAGTTCTTGTGCGCAACTGCTTTCTCAGTGTCAGAGGAAATATTCGACATGTTGGCTATGTAGGAGAAAAAATGGTGTTTTTATTTAAACTATATAACTAAAACAAAAATACAGAAAAATAAAATTTATATTATATCTACTTCTTTTTAATTTTATTAGGCCTTGCGTTTAAATTTTCATTTTTTAGAACGTTTTTATATTATGTTGTTACTTTGCTTTAAATAAAGAAATAATTATAACAAAAAATATTTTAAATTAATTCATGATTTTAAAACTTCAAAAATTTACATTTTTCAAAAAGTCTAGTAACTTTCTTATACCCAGCGCTTAGAAATGTGCGGATTGTAAAATTTGACTCCTAATAATTCAGACCATTGTGGTAAATGACTATATAATAAATAACAGCTTTTAGTTAAGCCGTTATACCTCCAAAATAATATTTATGTAGGATCTGCTTTATCAAATTATACTTTGAGTGTAATCAGTGTCATCTTACTACAGACGAGCATTAAAATATTAATTTCGCACGACGAAAATCAGAGAGTGTGTTAATAATTGTTTTAAAATAATCTCTCAACGATCATGTTGGGCACGTTTTGTCCAATAAAAACTAAATGCTGATATTTTAAGTTTTACTAAAAATAAATGCTACTTATTTATTTAGTTTTACTGTCACAGCAAAATTTAACAAAGTTTAACACATATTGTTTTAACTAATAAGAAAATATTTTCATCCAAAAAGTTTAGTAAGGTTTTTTATGGTTACATATAATACCATTAAAATTTTGAGAAGATAAAAAAAGCAGAAAAGGAATATGAAAATATATCATAACAAGGTGGGAGTTAAAAATAAATATGTCTCTTGCAAAAGTCGCTTAATATAGAATCAAGCATTTTTTCTATTTTTTAAATTTATTACGTGTGTTTTGGCATTTTCGGTATTTATTGTTACCTCATTTAGATCGCAAACTTCTCATATGAACTAATTTAATTCTGCTGTTGCTACTAATACTTTCTTTTGTTTAAATTCAAATCAGTTCCTAAGAATTCATTTAGTATCTACGAAAAAAATACACAAGATGATTACTCTATAATGGCTGACCAAAAGTTTTCTGCTAAAGGTATAACTCGCAGTACTCTTTACAACATTTTGCTCTAAAATTAATAATCATTCCCAATTTCTATTAAAATTTCAGCCTTAATATGCAACACTCGGTATAAAAATATGTTCTGTATTGTTATGTGGGATTTTTGTTGTGTCATAAATTATTATTATTATTTTTTAAATATTTTTAAGCAAAATTAAAACAAAAATAATTTTAATTATTGTTTGATTTTTTCGTTTCCTTTATATCTTGAAAACAGCAACCGCTTAGTCAGCGAAATGTTGATTATTTTTTTGATTTTTTTAATAGTTTTTTCAATTTTTTTCAGGTGATCTGCTAGTTCGAAAGGAGGCTCTGTGCATGCACGAGTCAGTTAGACCTTCAGCCCACCGTGGATAAAGGAACCAATCGTACCCAGTATGTTCTTTTGAATAGTAAATATTGACTATGCGCTAATCTTTTATTGATAGATTTTACAGGATGATTGCGGTTAATTAAATAGATTAGTAACCTTCCGAAAACTTTAATTTAGGATACTAAGTACCAAGGCCGCCGGCAGGGAAGTCAGGGGGTGTCCGTCGACCCGCCACCCCCCTTTGGGTTTTTAAAAATAACCCTACCATAACCATTTTCTTCTAAATCCTTAAATTTTACAATATAGCCTAGGAATTTAAATGAATATAATTATTTAAAAATTTAAGTTGTGGTATATTAACTTGTGTTTTTAATTAATTCCAGACTAGTAAATGACTTAAACTTTTTGACCCCCCTACATTTTTTTCTGGCGACGGCCCTGCTAAGCACAATTGTTCCAAAACTACTATTTTTTTAAATAAAAGCCAAGTCGAGCTTAGCCCTTGGGATGACAGACAGACATCCTAAACGTATGCCAAAATCTTTCCGCCATATTTTTTTTCCATCATATTTCGTTTAATTTAGTGGCATATTGATTAGAAATTATTCAATTTTCTACGGCTATTTTCTTGTTCTAACCACAACAAACCACAGTCATCTTGTAAAACCTATCAAAAATGATCAGCGTATAGCCACTATTTACTATTTAAAAGGGCATACTGGGTACAATAGGTCAATTTTTTTTCAACGACGGTCTATATACACCGGAACCTAGACCAAACCGATTCCCTCTGAAAAGTAACCATATTTGTGAAAATAAACCCGGTATATATTTATATTTGTTATATTAACTTGTTACTTTCGTTGACAATATGAAATAGGATACAGAACGCATTAAAAAATCGTTTAAAATGCATGAAAATACCAAGTGGAACCCAGAAAACAAGTTTTAAACTTTATTTAAAAGCCAATTTTGCCTTATGCAACATAAAATTCACAACACGTCAGTTCTTTGACGAGACAACTTAATTCCGGAGTTTATTAAATTCCGTTCCAACTTTATTTTATAACTTGACGGTTTTATTGAGATGATGATGCTGTTCGTAGCACGTACCAACAGCTATTTATATCTTTTAATTTTAGTTAAAAAGCAAAATAGGGATCACCAGAAAGATTGTTGGAAAATTTCAAAAGCAAGTAGATAGGCTTAAAATATTATATACAGTGAACACCAAAAAGTTGGACACATAATATGGATTTTTTTATTTTTAAAAGTATAACAAAAATTTTTTTTTGTTAATTGCCTTGGCTTATTCAGTCGGCGATTGAAAACTCGGCCCTACGAAAACTGGGCCGGTAAATATTTATTATCTATAATCACACTTGTAAACTCGGCCGGTGGTCAAATTTGTCGGGTACTTAGGTTCTGGTTGGCCATGGTTTATTCTGGTTAGCAAAGCAGCCTTTAATTTTCCCCAATTAATAATAAATATAAGTAGCATAATGTCTTACCGGTCTTGAATGTTCCTAAAATTTCTATAACCCTAAATGTTGTTGCATTTTTATATATTTTTATCACACAACTGGAACAAGTCCCTTGAGTTTCTTGGTGAATCCCAGATCGTTGCTCTTGACATATCCAAAGCTTTCGATCAGGTCTGGCATGATGGGCTTCTTAACAAACTTCCTTCTTACGGTCTTCCACCTAAGCTTTGCTCTTGGCTTTCCAGTTTTCTTTCTAATCGACGTATATCAGTTAGTGTAGATGGTCATTCCTCCAGCTTCTACCAAATTAATGCTGGGGTACCCCAGGGCTCCGTGCTGGCACCCACGCCGTTTCTTCTACAATTAACGATCTTCTCTCTTCCACAATCAATCCCATTCATAGTTTTGCTGACATATCCCTCCACTCTAATTCAATTTCTTAACCACCGTGTAATCCTGATTTCAAAAACAAGCGCAGGTCAATGCAGATATTCTTTCACAAAACCCCAAACTTATCTTGATTGGGGCGCCAAAAAACTTGTTCAGTTTAATGCCCCGAAAACACAGCCATGTTCGCTGTCGCGAAAAAAGTCTGCAAATGCTCATCCCTTACATATGAGCGGCCAAGTTCTGCAGAACAAAGAGTCGTTTAATCTTGTCCCGGGTTATTTTGAGAATAACTCCCAAATGGCACAAACACATTTTATCCACAGCTTCGGCAGCTTCAAAAAGATTGGATTTCCCCTTTCCCAGCTAGAAAATATTCTCTTCTTCCAATCTGTACATCTGTATGTATCCCAAATCAGACCCTTTTTTTAGAATATTGTTAGGGAATGGCGTCCCCCACCTAGCATTCTGGACTCCATTCAAAGAAAAGCCGATCGTCTTATTAATGATCCAAGCTTAAGTATCAGATAAAATTCGTGTTTTTTTTTTTTTGTATTTAAGTTGTCCATAAAACATCTAAAATAAAATTTTAAAATTTTTTTTTTAAAAGGGTTTCCCCCAAAAGGTTTTAAACGTAATCGATTTAGTTAATTTTATCACTAGAATGTCAGAAATTATTTTTGTTGTCTTATACTGATGATAGACATTTTTTTATTGGCTGAAAATAAGCTATATACCTAAATAACACTTCTATTACATTTTTTTTAAAACAAAATTTTTTTAAAAAAGGGGCATTTTATATTCGAAGTAAACCCTTTTAAAAAATATCCACGTCAACGTAATGGAAAAATGCAAAAAATTAAAATTCCCAAACTTAAAGTATCGGGGAAAAACAAAAATCTTACATGTAGACAGTAGGGTTTCGTCACAAAAAATCCAAACTTATCTTCTTTCCTTTGTCTCAACAACTGGAACAAGTCCCCTTTAGTTTTTGGGATTAGATTTGCTTTTATTGTTTTTTTTTTACCTTCGTTATTGATCAATTTATTTTTAATTTTAAATTTTGTCACAGGGTTGTAAAATTAAATAACATTATTACGATTTAACACTTAATAAACACTTGAGAGTGCTTGAGATATGTAAGGTTTCTGAATTAATTTTAACCAAAAAAACCAGGGAAATCGAGACGAACAGCTGTTGTGACATTTAACAAAAAATGTTGGTGACCCTGAATAAAACAAAAAGATAAAATCCACAAAAAAATTTATGAAAAAGAAAAAACCAATTTTTCAAGTATTTGAGCAACTACTTGATCAATAAAAAAAAAAATTTGACCCCCCCAGGCCAAATCACCTGAAAATATTTTTTCAATTAATTGATTAATTGTTAGGGTAAAACCCCCTTTCTAAGGGGTATTGTTTTTTTACTTGCTTAAAAATTGAAGAATAATATAAAAAACGGGATCACCCGGAATGACAAAAATCCGAAAAAAATGCGCAGGTCGGGTGGGACCTGAAAGTCGGATAAAAAAGGCGGCCGAAAAGTTCGGGGAAAAAGGGTTTTTTGGGACACACGCCAAAATCCCAAGGCCAGGACCGCGCGTTTTTCCACGGGTTTTGGCAACTTTTTAAAACTTAAGAAAATTTCAAATAATGCACTACTTTTTAAAACCTTTTTTTTAATTTCTGACCATTTAATTAGGATATAAAGCTTCGTACGCATAGACTACTAACCAGGGCCCGACCTTTCTTAACTTGCTGATCTGACTAGAAGGCAGAATATCCATTCCCTCGTGAAAAATATTAAATAAAATTTAAATTGTAAATCGCGACTGGTGAAATTCGTGATATGTTGCTACTTCGCATATTGAAAAAAATTTTCTAACCGCCTTCCCTAATGTATTAAAGCCGATTTGACCTTCATAATCCAAAAAAAAACAACTCACTTTTCTATCCTTAATCAGCTGTTTAGGCATCAAATGCATGTTCTGATTGAGATTTATGGGCACTAATGTAATTTTAGGGCGTCTACATAATTACACTTGCGAAATTTTAAAACGGACACGTGTAGGCATAAGGCAATGTGTAGGTATCCTTCGTGTCGCAAATAATAGTGACTAACTATGTTTACACTGATTATGTGAACTTTAAGTTCAACACACATAATAGGTAGGTACTCAGTTAGGTATCTTAGAGGCAAGAAAGGGGTGTTGTGTTCGTAAGAAAATAGGCAAAAGAAGTATACCTTGAAAAAATCATGAAAATCCGGTTTTTTCATTATAGCTCAAAAAATATTGAATTTAGACAAACAAACACCATAACTTAAATTAAAGGTCTTTAAAAAATACATTGTTTATGTCATATAAAGTTTCGCGTATCTTTTATAGTTTTTAAGATATTGACGTTTTAAATTAAAAAAATGGTTAATATCTGAAATTACGCCTTTTTTTGTTTTTTTTCTTTTTGGCCCCCAATTTTCACTTCAGATTCGTGTTTAGCGGAAAAAAGTATGGCAAAATCCTAGTCTGGCACCCAGCACACCACTTATTTTTTTGTGGGCCTGTTTAATTTGTTGTTATCCTAGTACTTATTCTAATTAATTAAATTTTTAATAATTTAGTATATAGTTGGTCCAGTTTTAAAATTTGAAAAATCTGTCTTAAAAAAGAAAAAAAAAAATAAAAATTAAAAAAAAAGGTTTAAATTTTATTTCCCGCCCTTTTTTTTATTAAAAATTCTTTTAAAAAATTAATTTTTTAAAAAATTTTTTCAAAGCGG
Organism: Listronotus oregonensis; assembly: GCA_019359885.1. Classification (NCBI taxonomy): domain Eukaryota; kingdom Metazoa; phylum Arthropoda; class Insecta; order Coleoptera; family Curculionidae; genus Listronotus; species Listronotus oregonensis. The sequence continues at coordinate 48,558 of JAHBCN010003797.1, read as the reverse complement.
CAATTTTTTACAAAGGAACCGGTTTTTTCAAACCCCAAATCTTTTTTGCCTACTTTTAAAGGGTTTTTTTTTTAAAGGCCCTAATTTTTCTTTTTTTAATGCGTATTTCCAAACCCCTCCCCATAATTTAAATTTTTTGTTAAAAAGTAAGCAAATGCTACTGTTTACACTGTTACTGAACCACTTGGTAAAAAATTGCGGTGTTCCGTTAAAATCAGAACTGGCTTATGTCTATTTTTCTAATAGATTCAACCTCTTACTTTAGATTAAATCTGCACTTAATTTTATGGGACTGCTGGAAATTGACTTATTTGTAATTTAAATTTTGCGTGATTAAGTAACATTATACGGACTTGTTTTTACTTCTGCAATCGATAGAAAACGCTTTACTGACTAGACGGACCCCTTGGTTAGCAGATGGCGTAGACGTCTGTTACTCGTTCATGTGTTTAATTCTACTATTGAAAGAAATTTTTAGTACATACATTTCCAAATATTTGTAACATTATTTCAGTTCGGCAAGTCAGTGACATCGTAAGTTAAGAAGAGTATGCTTCGTCCTCTGGTCAGCAGATGGCGTAGACGCCTGTTACCCGTTTATGAGTTTCAGTACATTCTGAATTATCACTACTTTTAGAAATTATTACTTCGATAAGCTTGTCAGATCTGATACAAATTGAAGCCTGTGACAGGATGTCGTTGGGTAACTACGATCTAATAATGAATCGAATGAATTTTCTGGTTTTCTCTAAATAAAATAAATAAACGGAGCAAAAAACCTAATATTGAAACACAGCAGACTTCGTGTCGTCATAAGACGAGAACTTTTTTGTAATGAGCCGAAAATTTTTTAAAAAAAGAAAAAAGGAAAAATAATTTTCGAGGGGAATAAAATTTTTTTTTTTTTAGAAAAATTTTTTTGGTAGGTTGTTTTGGGTTCAAAATAAATTTTTTTCTTTACGAGGGGACCATTTCTTATTTAAAAAACGGTTTTAAAGGAAAAGCAAGGTTTTTTCCGGGTGCTTTGGGCCCCGGGGTATCCCCTTGAAAAGCCCGAAGGGCCCAAAAAGTATGAAATGCTAACTAACAAAGGTTTTATGACTGCGCATTTTTGGTTACGGACAGCGAAAATAATGCATTGATATCTAATAAAACTTGACAATTGTAAATACAATTCGCCCCGAAGTACAACTGCATTGTTTTCATTTTATAGAACTTTTAAAAATTACAGGTACCTTTACTTTGCTTTATTTAAAGAAGTAAAAGCCTTGTCAAAGAGCCTTTGTAGATAGTACTTGATGCCGCCACAGCGATAAATTCTAAATGGCTTTTAGTGGGTGTAGGTAAATGTGACAGGTGGAACTATGTAGATCGGTATCGACTCGGAACGCTTTAGTGGTGCCACGAGCCACGCATTACACTCGTCTGAAGCTACAGAAGTAAAGTACAATTGGAATTTAATTGGATGTAAGAACTTTTATTGCAGACACGAGTCGAAGTATCTTCTTTTTTATGATTATCTTGTTTAAAGTTTTCCAGCGGAAACAATTTAACAACTATTATTATTTAGTAATTTTACAAAACATTGATTTAAGTTGTTTGTGGGTTATTCTTTGTCCTACATGGACTTAATTGTTAATATTTGCAAAATTTTTAAAATTAAATTATTCCCTTTCTTGCCAAGATAAATGATATTAAAAGAGTAATGCAGTTTAAATTTATGTTTTACATATTCATTAAAAAACTAAGTTTTGTGAAAATAGCCAGAAAAAAAACATATTTTTAGGTTATACATAGGTGTAATTTTATTTATCAAATTTTTTTTTACACAGAAGGAATAGCCACAACCATTGAAACTATAAAGTTTTAAATTATTCTGATTTTAAGGTAAAAAACAATTTTTTACGTATTTTTTTTTGGCTTATGTCAGTAGTTCTGAAAATAAATTAAACAAAGGGTCACTTTTGGAGTTGTGTTGTGTTTCTTCTTACATCAGTAGGTAAAGTGAAACTTACACAAAAAGTCAAACAAAAAATAACCCTTTTTAATTTTATAAAATTCTTATGTGGCTACCTTCAAATTTTGTCTTAAATTATCAAATATTGTCCTAAGTAAAAAATGTAATTTTTTTTGTAAGGCGGCGACAATAGAATTGAGTAAGGATAAAAAAGAATATAAACGTGTTAATGGCGGATTTAAGGTATGGGTTTTGGGGGAAAATTTTTAAGTTATATAAAAAATTTAATTTTTTAATTTATTGATTTTGTAAAACCAAAAATTGTATTTCCCCTTTTCTTCGGATAAAAAATTTGCCCCAAGGCTTTTGTCAAAGGTTTGCCTACCAATTCTAACCCACTGTGGACCTATCAGTAGGTAAAAATTAAAATTTAGTCAGGGAACCTGAAAAATCCCTTAGCTGGAATAATATGGGAAGAATAACAGGCAAAGGCATTGTGAAATTACCGCCAACATTTGCAAATTTACCTACCTAGTTTAATAGAAAATTATTTTAGGATAAAATTTTGGGTTCCAAAAAGGATGTGTTTTTTAGGATTTACAAACCACGGGTCTTTGTTGGAAAAAATTCCTTAACGTAGAAATTGCAGTAACATTGGGCAGTAGAAGGCGTTTTTACAAGATTGCTTTTAGAAATCCTCGACGAGTTACCACAGAGGCTATTACCCTTATAATATTTTGAAATCCAAATATTAAAAATAAACTAGTCTACAATAAAGAACAAAAAACTGCAAACAAATAAAAGTATTTTTCTATTAAATGTGTTTTATTTTTAACAACGTTTTACCTTTTCAAATTTTTGATGGTACATACACTATCCTGTTCAAACAGACAGCAAATCAATTTAAGACACTTTTTTTTAGTTTCTACCCGAAATTCTTAGTTTTTCCAAGTTATTAATCGGCATTACAAAACCAAAAAAAAAAAACTAAAGCAAGACTTCTTCGGATAGATTTTAAAATATTAACCTTCCCATAAAATACAGCAAAAAACTCAAATAAAGGCAGATTATATACAAAAAATCAACAATGTGATGGAAAGGTCTTATCCATCATAAGTAGGGTTGCCAGATGATAATTTGATAAAGGAGGGCTGATGAGTCTAAAAGGAAGGACATTCACAATTAAACCATAATTTTTTAAATCTAATTTACTTTATTCTAATGATATTTAGCTGAGCTGCCAATTTTTGCAAGAATATCTTGATTTTTTAAAATCATTAGAAAAATTAACCAGAAATTCAGATATAAAAATGTTAACATGTTTTTGAAGTTGTATTAAACAAGAACCAAAAATTTTACTGACTCCAAAATTAGCCTATTTCTCTCTTTGCTCCACTGAGTTTAATCAGCAAAAACACTCTTTTCACATTTGCGTTATATTTGCTTATACAAAAATAAAATTCCAGATCGCAGATTCACTTAAGTTCTAAAACATTCAATGTTTTTAGTAATTTTGAAGTAGATTTTTTCAAATCAAATTTTGTCATCAGAATCACCATTTATTTTAATTTAACAAATTAAATCAGGTTACAAAACTGATCATGAAGGTAAGATCGTCAATCTCTACAACTCTGGCGCTCAAGAACTTAATGCATGGAACTAAATCATCATATTTAAGGTTTTCGATCTCTTTTAGCAACGTCATTCACTCTCTTTAAAGACGTATATCAAAAGGCGGACATACGATAGGTAAGGAAGGACGGGAGAAGAACAAAATATGGAAAAGGAGAACATATCCTCCTTTTGGATATCATCTGGCAACCCTAATCATAAGTGATACTATGGAGATTAACCTCACCTCCCCTGGTTATTACCTTCATTATGAAACCATTTCAAAAATTTTGTAATTAATATAAATTAATATAATAGGATTTTTTTATTCTGTACGAATATTTTCTAGTTAAACTTTTTAAATTTAACTTGAAATACTAAATTACATGGACTATTTTTTTTTAAATTTCGTTGACAAAGCTGAACTATATTGGATATTTTTGATTTATGTATACCGAATAATAGCTGACTATTTTTAATTTAGAATTTAAAAATGTTTAGTACTTAGACTGTTCTTCCATAGTCAATAAAGGCTAAAAAGTTTATACTTTAACAACCAACTGATAATGGAAATTTACCTGTTCTATTTTTCACTATGTATAACATTGTTAAATTATATAGCGCATGTTAATTAGCTTTAGAGCAGTTTCTTGACAATAATAATTAGTTCAGAAATGGAAATAGTTTGCAAACTACTCGCTTACGGCAAATGGGCGTATTAATATGGGCGCAATTTCAAAGCCTTAGATTTTGTATAGACAATATTGCATGTACTAGTTATAATATTGAAGATACGATATAATACATTAACGTAAAACAAAGATTTTTTTAACCTAAGCCTTAATAACTGATAACAACAAAAGATATTATGTATCGGTCCCGGCTTTCAATTTTGACCTAAAAAATACTCATCTGAAACTTCGTAAGTGGATTGATTTTTGAAGTAACCTACCACGTTTTTATGTTTGAAAATTCTAATAATTGGGGCCTTTTCGATGTGGTTTGCGTCAAACATGTCTATTTAACGATGTATAGAAAATTGACAAATAACTCACTTTTTTACTTGAAATAAAAGATTTTATAAGGCAAAAATTGTAAAATACAGCCTTTAAAACTATTGAAGCATTTAGCGAGACCTACACCTTCAACATGTTAAATTCATGATATATTGTTATGTAATTAATAAATAACCGACTGATATTTGCAAAATTGTTAGATAAATAATACTAAAATGATATGGTTATAATGGCACACAAAAACCTAAGAGTCTTTTGCCCTGATCTACGCCCAAAACATGACAATTCCACAAATATATTTCTTATTTTTTTCTTTTATTTAAAACGAAATATAGAATACATTAAAACATGTGACCTACAAATAAAAAAAAAACATATCAAAATAATTTTAATTTCACCTGGAGCGTCAGGTCGATATAGCCTTATACACAAATTTGATTTGGCTTTTATGGTTTTATATTTTTAACAATAGTCCCGCAGTATTTTGGATATTTTAAAAACAATATTTTAAAGGGGTAAATTCGACAAACCTTTTTAAGAAATAGTATAAGAGGTGGCAGCCACCTTGGCTAACCTGCGAGGTACAAAGCTAAAACTGTGTTTATGATCAATTTAATAATATATAAATAAGAAAATCATTAACTGGCAGCCTTATCACGGTTGCATAATTTTTTTATCAGGCCTGAAACTTCAATTATGTTCGAAACAGTTGGACAGTTTTATACATTAATTTTTTGTGTTATTTTTCAGTAATTTTTAGAAAAAAACACCAAACTTTGCTCTAAGTACATAGTTTTATTAGTTTAGGGATAATAAAGGAAGAAAAAAACTGTCAAAATGATAGTTTTAGCTGACTTATATATGTATGTGTGGGGTATTCTTTTTATTATGTAAGTTAAGTAAAAGAAAGGTTTTTAATGCCCCTGTAAATGCTTAAACTGCTGACCATTATGCTCTATGCATTTCTCAAGCCTGTCATGGCGGGACAAAACTGTAACTTCAATATCTGCTCTAGGTATGTTACGTATTGCATTACGAATCCGGTTTTCATATCTTCTCTGGTCGTAGGTTGAGCCTGAAACACGATGTCCTTTAACCGCCCCCATAAATAAAAATCAAGACGAGTTCTGGTGATCGCGGAGGCCATGGAAACAGACTTCCTCTTTCAATCCACCGCTGTTGAAATACTGCATTAATATGCTCTCGCACAATGTGCTGGGCAAAAACCAACTGCAAAAACAGGTTTTGCAGTTAGATGGTGGCACAACAACGGTAAAAGATTGTCAAAAAAGTAAAAAAAGATATTGTCGTTTGGGGATACGACGGATAGGTTCCCAGATACAATACCTCGCATTCTTAGTTGGCCGCCCTGTACAAACAGAAATTGCCCTATCTCTTACGGTTTTCCACCCCGTAAATATAACCAACATGTACTAACTAACCACCTTGTACACTGTGTAAATTAGGCCTTGCTTAAAATACTGTTTTTATGTGTGGAAAATTGTGTCTCTTCAAAACTTAGCATCCTTGATTCTATCCAAAGAAAAGCTAAACGCCTTATCAGTGACTTCACTACCACATGAAAGCTTCTGCTTCTTGTACAACGATATTCGGTAGGCCCTTTTCTTACAGGTAAAGAGAGAGAGAGAGAGAGAGAGAGAGAGAGAGAGAGAGAGAGAGAGAGAGAGAGAGAGAGAGAGAGAGAGAGAAGAGAGAGAGACCTAAAGATTATAGATATAAAATTAATGGCCAATAGTTAGATAGATTTTTGAACTGCTCAATTTGCACCCTATCCTTGCCAAACTTGCCCCACCTATGGGGTACGTTGAGCATGTTTGACTTTTTTCACTTAACAGCTGTAGCTCTTTAATGTGACTTATTAGAAATGTATCACTACAGACACTTTTAGAAAGAAACAAATTACTAACCAGTAGGCATAACAAGTAATTTGGAATTATTGTAAAGGAGCTATGACCGATAAAGTAAAAAATTAATCAACTAGCCCCGCACCCCGCCCTACCCTACGCCAAGATAGGTTACTGTTCTAAAAAGCTAAAAAAAATAGTATTTTCTTTCCAAATAAACCTCGTAACAGTACTCGTATGATTCTTGCATCTGTAGTTTCCTATTTAACAACATATTTTATTTTACACATGTAACTACTTTAATGTGCGGCAAGCTCGTTAACGCGAAATGTCTGTCTCCCAATTTCGCAACACTTATTTTAAATTCCACAATTCACACAGAGCTAAATGCTTCACATTACAACGTTAGCTAGAAAGAACATTAACTTAGCAATAAAATTACATGGATTTCACGCCGACAACTTGCCATTTAATCCGAGACCTTTTGTGATATCAAATACAATAATGCAATTGTCTGCTTATAATGGCAAAAGTACACCTATATCCGATTACCTTGCGCTCGGATATGCGGATAAACCTATGTAACGGAATTAACTCAGAGTCTGAGAAACTTTAGAAACTTCATATATGAACGGCTTTGCAGTGTCGGGCTGGAAGGACAAATGCTTAGTTTTATAAAGTGTACATTTTAAACATTTACATAAATTTAATGTGTTACTTGAATTATGTGCCTCCCTTTAAATAGTGTTATATTGCAAAAATAATAAAAAATGTTTTTATTGCACCATTAGATTCACAATATTACAAAGTCCTATCTCGGAAAGATTCTTGTCTATATTTAAAGTACTTGTGCCCAGGTAAGATTAGTTTCTTCATAACGTTAACCGAAATCAATGACGTACCAAACATATACTCGTAAACTGTCATATGTCGAGTTGTGCAAGGTGGTTTTTTATCTAAATATCTAATAAAGTGTCATATGTCGAGTTTTCGATATATGATATATTTTTTCACAAATTTGAACTTATAGTCCATGTAAATGGTCCTTATATTTTTTTCGAAAAATCGATAGTTTTCAAGATAACGGACCCAAAAGTCCCCTCATTTCAGCTGCCGCTCTACCGCTAGCATGCCGCTATCTTCATGGATTCACTTATAAGCGAGCGGATGAATGGGAAAACCCGTACCTATCATTGCATATAAGTTTGGGTCTATTCTGATTTTTGTTATTAGATGATTAGTTTGTTATTTACATTTCTTTTTTAAAATGAGACCTTAGCAAGTGTTTAATGATCCCAGAAAATTTCCTTCACCATCTTTCTTGCGTTTTAATAAAACATTGTTTTGCCCATCTGCATTTTCTTACTATTTGTAAGAAACTACTACTACCACATCTATCCAGTGTGGAATATTATGGATTTTTCAACGGCCGTTTTTGCGAATATTGGTGTTGCGAAAAAAATGGTAAGGACCATTTTTGTAGATTTCGAGGTGATCTTCATTTTTTGTCCGAACAAAAATTCTGTAGTTCGCATATTTTGGCAGATATTCGCGGAAACTCATTTTTGGGACTTTGGGGAGCCACTTTCAGCGGGTTCCCACGTCGGAATTGTAAAAAAGTTTTTCTCGCTCGAAAGCATCCGCAAAGACCTAAAATTGCGTCACGAATGAAAACTGTACAGATTTATTTACAGCTTTGGGTACTTTCAGGTCTTTAGTTACTGGACTATTTTCCAGTGTTTTGAATTATAAAAGGCACGAATAATGGCGGTTAAACCAGCTTGCTGTCAGTCTGACGTCCCACGCTGCGCGTGCAATCAATCCTCCGCCATAGACAGGCAATTTTCACGAGCAAAGGTACTTCTTTTTGAAGGTTCTTCTTCAACAACGTGTTACTCGTTCCATTTGCCCAAAAATAACGTTCTAAAATAACGTTATTTGAGAACGAAGTTATTAGAAAGTTCTCTAACCAAAAAGATAAATTCCACTACGTATGTATATTTTTTTCTTAATATGTTTCCTTTTTTATTTAATCTAGATTTTTTAATAAGTGTTATTTGTTTTTATATTTTATTTATAGGTAATAAGTTTTATTTTGTTGTTGGAATTTTTATTATTTTTCATTAAACATTTATATTTTATAATGATTTATTTCAAGTATTATTTACCCGTGGTATATTATGTAATTGTTATACTTTTAACCATATCGTATACGGGAATACGAGTTTCAGTCGTTTCTGCAGTCCATCGACTTCGAAGCGAAACTAAAATAACGTTATTGAATTCGTTCTCAAATAACGCAGAACGGGCAATCGGTGCGTCTCGTGCTTCTGTCCTAATAACTATCTACAATAACTTTTAACTTTATTCGCTTACATGATACTATTACTCGAGAAGATAAACCCACTTGGCGATTCAATTTCGTACGACGTTGCTGCATGACGTCACTCGATGACAAAAAATTCTGCTGTCGGCTGGAAAAGCAGTGTTTAAGCCTTTTTTAACTTTATGTATTTTGGCATTACTTATGATTATTATATATTGGTTACAGATATTCTATGATTATTATAATAGTATGTAAGATATTTCTACTTGTATGTGGGATTTAGATCCGTGCTATGGATAATAAGCCTTTAAAAATAAGGTATAGAATAAATAATATAAATGCCCGTTTGACATTGATTAAGGTTTAAAAACGAACAACAAATGATTATAATTATTTAATGTATTTTAATTTGAACATATCAATATAAAAAGTCTAAAGGCTTGTTAATTAATAATAAACTAATAAACACTTTTATAGCACAAAAAAATTATTTATGGTTTTTATTTAAATAATTTAGTTACCTACTTTAGACTAATACTTTAGAAAAATATCAGTACATATTTTGTTATGTTGCAAAAAAAAAGGATTAATATACAGCGTATTGTGACTATTTTTAAAATTTTATTGAGTTTTATGCGCTATACCTACCTATTAAAGCGGATAGTCTATATTTTTTATACTTATGGGTAGAGGTGTTAAGAAAATGACACTGTAATGTTTAACAATTCTGTTTATTTTTTAAGAATATATTAGTATTTAGAAAATTAACAAATTTACACAAGAAAACCAAATTTAATTAATCTATTTTATAATTTTTGTCATTTTCTCTTTTCTTACTTTGTTTTTTTTTTAATATCTCTATTTAACATTAAATTTTAAAATTCAGATTTGACTAAATCCATTTGCGATTTTAAATTTTTAGTCAACTTTAATGACTCCCATTAAAATTGTTAAAAATGTGGTCGAGTTCCTTACGCTAAGTTACAAAATCTGGGTTTGGCTTCAAAAAATAAATAAACAATACATCTAAACCGAAATCGGAACGCCATATTAAAACTCGCTGTTTCTGGGGAATTTGTCATCGAGGTGACGTCAGAGTCGAAGAGAGATAGGCTTATCTCATGCGCGTGGGTTTACTCTGAGTAATAGTATCATGATTCGCTTATCGTTCCTGAATAACGGCAGGCGACAATGACGGTACACGGACGACCTACTCGCGGCGACCAGACCGGTCAGATGATGCAGTTCTCTCGTTCTTTGGTAACGAGTTATTATGAAAGTTAATAACGTTACGTTTCGTTCTAGTAAAATAACGTTACCCAAATAACGACCCACCTCTACTTCTTTTCGAGCTCGGATCGAAGTTACAATGGTTTCCGAGCAGCCGTTTACACTTGCGAGATGCAGTCCGAGAAGCGTCACTCGGATCCGAGTATTTATAAACGTAAATGCCGCTATCTGCATTCCTGGCTCGGATCAATGTCGCAAAGTTTTCCGAGTAGCCTTCTACACCTTCGAGTTTCAGTCCGAGAAGGATAACTCGGATCCTAGAACTCGTAAATGTAATTGCGGCTTAGGAAATCGAGGGACGTCAACAGATAATTAAACTTAAAAGTTATTATCCGAATTGGCTGGACACCTTATCACTTATAAGCTATTGATTGCTTAAAGTGTAAGCATAATATAAATAAAATACACTACATACAAATCTTATAAATGTATAGTGTTTACCTTCTTTATCAGAACCTATATATAAAACTAATTGCATTAAAACCTATACAGAAAAAAACAAAACAAAGTTTATTAAAGTATTTTAAATTTTATGTTTCTGTTTACAACAATCATGATTTACAATGTTATCGTAAATTGTTTAAAAAATAATTCAATATAAAATAACTATTAAATTTAGATTATATTTCTGAGATAGTTGACGCCTTAAACGACCTGATAAGGATTTACTTATTAAAATAACCTTCATAATATACCCACCATATACACAAATGTATTTAAATAAAAAATAGTGCAGAATCGCAGAAGTTACTCTAAGCAGTATTTTCCAATTTATAACTCTAAAAACTTGGAAACATTAGCCAACAATAACATTGCTAAGCTTATTGAATCCCATGCTCAATCTAATACTACAGCAGCACTATTCAAAACACCCTATCCTCCAACTATTCAGAAAAAAATATTACAACATACAAACAAAAATATCACTTTTATGTTAATACCTTTTCAATGTTGTATGCATATTTTAAGCTTTTAGTATGTTTAATTTCCATATTGTTGATCAGTCATAAAGTTAATTTCCTAAAAGTTAAAGAATAAATATTTACCAAATAAGGCGATCATCATTAATAAACTGATTTGTTAAAACTAGACCAACCTAAACTGATGTCAATCAAAAGGATACTAAAATTGCATTTTTTGCTGTTAATAAAGCACATAATGGTTTATAAAACATTCTCCAAACTAGTGGTATATAATTCGCTTTTAAATTTATGGGTTTCCTTAGATTTTATGGCTTTTACTAAAAATCGAAGTAATTCCTCGAGCAAGTGTTTGGTAAGTGTTGTCCCAATTTTTTGAAGGATTTGTTGTAAATTAGTTTTGTCGAAAAATCTACATTTTATGTTGAATTTTTTTGTATCAAACCGTCTGAAGATTGAAAGAAAAGAATTAAACATTTATTGATCCTGAGTTATTATGACAGTGACCAAAGAGTAGGACACATGGATTTTTTTAAATTTAAAAGTATTAAAAAAATTTTTTGGCGATCGCCTTCTTATCCAGTAACCTAAAAATCGATATTGATATTTGGCTGATGGGCTTAAGGTTCAATATTTTGAACATAAAAGATATTGCACATTTTATACCAATAATTGTATTTGAAACACAAGTAGGCTTGAAAATGAATGCAACAAATTGGATTATATTTGATTTGGATGATTATATTTGATAATGACACAATAAAAATTTTTTCAGCTAGAAATACAGGTTTACACACATAGGGTACCTGAGAAATCTCAATTTTTAAATTTTCTTGTTTTAAAGGTAGGAGAACATACAAAATTTATAAACTATGGTTTGTTTTGACAATTTATAAGTAACAAACTTATTATAAAGCAAAAAGTTAAGATGTGTAATTCAAATGATTTTTTTTGAATAAATAGGTACGTTTTTTAATTTTTTCATTTTTTTTTATGTTTATACATCGACTTGAAATTTAATTCTAAACAGCTTTTTTACATACATTTTTTAGATATCATGCCAACTAACCTCACTCTTTAATATTTTAGTTAATTATTTTTATTTCATACATTAATTATCAATTTGAGTCCGGTAGATTAGTCATTATAGTATCAGAGCTAGTAAGTGTCGCTACAACACTTACCAGGACTGTTTACATTTTTATAAATCAATTAAACATTTAAAAATATGCCAACATGACATTTTCTTCCAATTGTTGACTGTTGCCAATGGAAAAAATGAGTTGCCATTTCCTAAATATAATGTGATTTTTTGATTTTTCAAAACAAGCAATGATACAGAACGGACTTACAGTATGAAATAAAATACATTACGAACCACATCCTGTGTATCGTAATGTATAAAATGTTTTGTAGTTTACGGATATCAGCATTGAGGTTTTAAACAAATCTTGGATTGGGGCGCCAATAATCTTGTCCAGTTTAATGTATCCAAAACAGTAATGATCGCTATCGCGAAAAAAGTATGCCAATGCCCATCCGTTACATATGAGCGGCCAAGTTTCGCAAAACAAAGAATCATTTAATCTTGTTGGTATTACTTTTAAGAATAACATTAACTGGCATAAAGCTCACATCTATAGCCTCAGTAACTTTAAAAAAACTTGGATTTCTTTCCTTCTACTCTGTATTCTGTGTATTAGTGATGTAACGAATATTCGCATTCGCATTTGCGGATATTCGCATATTTTTTATATTCGCATTCGCAAAATTTCTGCGAATGTTTTGCGAATATAAATATCAGAAAAAAAAACTATTTGAAGATAATAGTAGGTTTATTTATATTAGAACTTATAAGGCAAAAAAATATATAATGCAATGGAAACAAACAAAAAAATTCTATAAAGTTTTTTGGCGCCAAATTTGAACAAAAACTGAATATTCGCATTCGCGAATGTCAGTAGCCGATATTCGCATTCACAAATGTTTAAAAAATGACATTCGTACATCGTTACTGTGTATGTATCCCAGATCAGACTTTCTTTAGAATATTGTTTTTCGGTCTGGGGTTGTCTTCTACAACACTCAAAAAAGAGCTGTTCGTCTTATTAATGAACCCACGCGCACAGAAAAACTTCATTCTCTTCTTTTGTCGCTCTAATATTTTTACGGTTTCTCCTTCGATGCAGACAACACGTAGTGCCACTTTTATGCACCTTTAACAGTTCAACTTGAGAGGCCTCGAACTTCCCACTTTGTTCGTTTCTGTCACCACATTTCAGACACACACGGTACGTGAATACTTTTTGGCCTCAGCCTTCGTGGACTGTCGCAAAATAAAAAAAGGTTTTGGAACTAATACGAAAAAAAATTGTGTAAAAACGCCATGGACGCCATATGCAGAGACTTCAAAAACCAGACAAAAAGAAATTGTGCTGTGTTTAAATTTTTGTGTGTATGATATTATGCTCTAAGATTTTTTCATGTGGTTTTGATTAAGTAAATAGGCCAATATGTCATGTATAAGTGGGGTTTTGGTGTGTCTGTTTTCAAAAAGATTTTTTTTTCTGTAGATCTTGTTTTAGGGTGTCTATACGTAAGTCTTCGTCGATATCCATATTTCTTGCGGTATCTGATATCTGGGCAATCTATTTTAGAATATTTGAGCCTTTTTAAAGAAAGTTTTAACAGCTTTAAACCAGAAAATTTTGCTGTATCTAAGAGTTGGCAGGAAAATTTCTTTATATATTATAAGTTTAGTGATGAGCAAAGCAAGACCAAGACCAAGACCGGGCTAGTCTTGGTCTTGGTCTTGCAAGTCTGGTCTTGGTCTTGGTCTTGCAAGCCCAAAGTAGGTCTTGGTCTTGGTCTTGCACCACCCAATCTTGGTCTTGGTCTTGCTGCAAGAGTCTTACTGGTCTTGTTTTTTTTTTGGTAGTAATAATTTAAACTAACAATCTTAAATAAAATATATATTTTAAAAACTTTTCAAATAAATTTAAAAATGGAGACTATATTTTTGCTTTAAAATTTTAAAATATACCAATTTAACCCTTTCGTACATTAAAATTATTTGATTAAAAGAATTTTTAAAAGTAGGGGGTTTTTTTTTTATAGCGCTTCATTTTAGTGGGTAGGAAAAAAATTTAAATTTTCTTTGAAGAAGCATATAAAATTACAATACTGAGTACTCTGAGGGCAGAAAAAAACTTTTTAAATTTTAACCAGATGTGAAATTTCCATGAAAATGATTATTTTATGTAAACATTGGTTTTTAATTCAAAAAAAGGTATTTGGCTTTTCAGTTCAAATAAACTTTCTATTTCAAAGTAGTCAAACATTTGCCGTACAAAAATTTGGGCAAATACTTTAACATTCTGCAAAACAAGGTGGCTCGATAGTGCGGGGCAAAGATCGATATATCCGAAACCGTTTTATAATGGTAAAAAATAATATACAAAAAAGAAAAAAGGCAAAATGTAAAAAAATTTTTTTCTATTTTGAATTTTCCATAAAATCCACTACCACTCAAAAAAACTTTTATTTTTAGCTTTTAACCTAAAATAGAAAATTATAGCAAAAAATTCATTTAAAAAGTGCTTCATATATTATGCTGGAAATTATTAAACTGTCATATAGGTACAATGTCGACGTAGATGGTTTATTTATAATTTTAGGTTTTGAAAAAATAACGTCATCATTATATTTTTGGATTGTTTTGACTTTTCCGTCTAAACCGGAAGTCAATTTAAATCCATTTATATTAAAAATATTCCTATATAAAATGACAAATATATTTTTTATTAAACCATCACTTTTAATTTATATCTTAGTTTAAAGGAGCAAACCCAATGATGCCACTTAATGTGGTATAAAAAAAATGTTTTCCTGGTTTTTGAAAATTTTTGATCCAGTAAGTGGGATCACTAGATACTTAATTAAAAAAAAAACATTAGGAAAAAAATAATTTTCAGCTTCTATAACTTTTTTTACTCTTAGTTTTTCTCTGTCGTAAACGGTTTTGGAGATATCGAGCTTTTGTCGGACCATTGAGTCACAATCTTATTATTTTTGGAAAAATGTTACTTTAAACTACTAGTTATCGTTTTTAGATAATTTTATTAAAAACGAAGTGATCGATTTAGTTATTATTTTATTAAAAAACCTGTTACTCAAAAAATAATCGCCTTTTTAGGCAGTTCTCGAAAATTTTTTGTCATGTCTGTATGAATACCTCTGTATAGTGAATATGGAAAAAATTTAAAAATTTTAATTTAAAAATGACAAAAGTGCAAGAGTTTGGGAGGTCGGTCTTGGTCTTTCGTAGTCTTGCACCCCTCGGTCGGTCTTGGTCTTGCATACCCCGGTCTTGGTTTGGTCTTGCAGGAGAAGGGTCTTGGTCTTGGGCTTTCTGGGGGAAAAAAGACGACCGCAAGACCAAGACCGGTCTCGTCATCACTATATAAGTTTATTTAGGAAGGGAAAAAATTGCCGTTATGGTCTAATAGGCTTTTATTGCAGATGGTTATTTTACATCTGATACGGGGAGCCAGAATAATTTGGTGTTTTAACAATAATCCCAAATAAAGTGCTTGTTCTTGCTAGTTTATAACACACAACACAAATTACAACAACATTTGTCAGGTTTGAGCGAGTTTGCGAGTGGTAAATAGAGCTTAATTAATTTTAATTTTTCAATTTCCAAACTAAGAGGTCATCCACAAACCACGTAACTCTCTCCACAGGGAGGGGAGGGTATTCTCTCATGTTATGTGTTGTTACGTGGATGTCACGTAGAGCTGAGAAATATTTTTTTATACTTGTATTAAAAATATCGCACTGGCTAAAGACGAGCCGTCAGAACGCCTAGCGCTCTGGTACCCCTTCCGCTCGCACTGCTACAAGTCAATGCGTACGAACACTTAAACAATCATAATACTTAATTTACTTTTTTAATTAAATAAAACTTATTTAAAAAAAATAATTAATTAAAAAGTACTCATACTTAGTTTAATCGTGCGACTAATTTAATAATTTTTTAAGCTAGAATGTTACATAACACCCCCTATGTACGGAGAGGGGGGTCTACGAAATTTTACATAACGTTACATGGGGGAGGGGTGGGTTAAAAAAGCATGAAAAATGCGTTAGATGGTAAATAGATGGCCCCTAAGTTTGGGGGGAATTAAATAATTTTGGATTATATTAATACTACGTTAACTGTCTTTTCCTGTGCTATACAGACTAGTATTATCGGTGTATAAATAAAGCCGGTATGTGACTTTGGTAATTTTAAGAAAATCGGCTTTAAAAAGATGGATAATTGTTTTTTAAGTAATAATAAAATTAATATTATTTTAGAGCCTAAAAACAGCCTTAAATAGGAGCGTGATTCTATCTAGCAGAACTAGGGGATTTTTCTGTAAAAACAAATTGAAAATAGAATAATAAAATAGCCTAAAAAATATAAAAATTAAGTAGTATTATTTTGCTTTTTGCAGACAGATTTTCCCAATTGGTATACGCAAGGGTGTGCGTACCTTAGGGCTAACGTCATGCAAAATAAGTAATCTAGATACTGTCTGGAGTTAACTAAAGTGTGTATGTGTAATTTAAACAATAAATAAATATACTTATTATATGTTCCGAGACATATTTATTTAAACCTAGACACCACGTAAAACTTTAAAATACAATAAAACACACAATAATAATCTGCAGTAAATAGCAATAACAAACATAGATCAGGAACCCACGTTGTGATTGCGATTGCTCGACTGTTTACATCGTATAAGACGAAATCAGCCTTGGCCTTGGTTGGGCAATGCTCCCGATGCCGATGGCAAGGAGCGCAACTATATCCTCACTGGGGCCTCGCGAGGTGTCCCAGTGCCCCCCAATTAACTATTAAGATAATAAATAAACTAATCTGCAAAACTTAGGGAAATTTGAATATCAATCTCGTTTTTAAAAGTAAAAAATGTTAATAATTAATAATTAATAACACGGCCACACAAGAAAAAGTTGGGTATACTTTTCATAAGATATGTGCTTCCCGTAGTAATTTTGCCTCCTGATCACGAATACAGTGTCAAAATTCCGCCATCTCGTCACGATTTTTTCCTAACCTCAAAAAAACTAAAAAAGGTGAAAACAATGAAAATTAAGTGACAAAAACAAAAAATTGTTTTTTTTATCCAACTTTATATTTTTATGAAAATGGATATGCTAAAACAAAATCCATGTCCAAAATTAAGGCAGTAAGTGCACTATTTCTTTTCTAACTTCTAAAAACGGACAAAATATCACTATTTTCAAAATCTTTGCGAATCTTTCCAAAATTTTGTATAGAGGGGTTTTTTTGAATCGCTAAATACGAATCTGAAGTCAGATTCTTAAAATTTAAAATGCTGGATTCAAAATGGCGAATGTGTTATGCAAGATGGTGAATACATTTTTCGAGAACCAATAGATTTAAAACAAATTCGCTATAAGAAAGTTCGTTGGGTCACTAATTACGAATCTGAAGTCAGACCTTCACAACTCAAATATTAATATAATACTAAACTTAACGTTCTTTTTGATATTATAGTAAGATAACATACTATTTAATTTACCATACAGTCTCAATACTAAGGTACGCGATGTATGAGCTTTTTTTAATAGACTTACATGAAATTGGCCTTTGGTACTGGTAGTGATGAGCAAAACAAGACCAAGACCAAGACCGGGCTAGTCTTGGTCTTGCAAGTCTGGTCTTGGTCTTGGTCTTGCAAGTCAAAGGAAAGTCTTGGTCTTGGGCTTGCACCACCCGGTCTTGGTCTTGCTGCAAGAGTCTTGCTGATCTTGCTTTTTTTTGGTAGTAATAATTTAGACTAAGTAATATTGAATAAAATATTTTTTTTTATTACTTAAAAACAAATAAAAACGGAAACTATATTTTCTGCATTCAAATTATAAAATATGCCAATTTTAACCTTACACATACGTTTGAATTATTTTAAAAAGCATATTTTAAATGTAGGGATTTATTTATTTATGCTCCATTTTTAGTTGAATTGAGACAAAACCGGTTTTTATACATTTATTAGCACATAGAAACATTTTAGTGATAAGAATTATTTAAATTTTCTTTGAAGAGGCATATAAAATTAAAAGAAATACAAAAGTATGTACTGTGTGAGCAGAAAAAAAACTTTTAATTTCAACCAGATGTGAAATTTTCATGAAAATGATTTTAATTTGTAAACATTGGTTTCTGATTTTAAAAAAAAGTTATTCAGAAATCTTTTCAGTTCATATGAACTTTTTATTTTTAAATTAGTCAAACATTTGCCGTACAAAGTTTGTACAAATATTGTATAAACATCCTGCATTATACAGGGCAGCTTAATACTGTGACAAAGCTTGATATCTTCAAAAGCCGTTTATTATGGTGAAAAACTGAATATAAAAAAATATAGAAAAAAAGGCGTCAAATGTGAAATTTTTTGCTATTCCAGAATTTTCCAAAGAAAACCCCCTTATTTTAGCTTTTAGCCCAAAATATAAAATTTATGACAAAAAATACATTTTAAAAAATCACCGTTATGCCGTAAAATTGTTAAACTATCATATAGAAACAATGTCAACGTTTTTAAATGTTCGGTTTTGATAAAAATGACGTCATTATTATTCTTTTCGCAATGTTTTGTCTTTTACGTTAAAACCGGAAGTGATATTTAAAATCCATTTCCATAAAAATTATTCTTATTTGACATGAAAAACATATTTTTTTATTAATTCTTTTTTTAACATTTATATCTTAGTTTTAAGAAGCAATCTAATGGTGCCACTTCTTACAGTGTGGAACAAATATAATTTTTTTCTGGATTTTGAAATTTTTTTATCTACCCTGTAAGTGGCAACACTAAATAGCTAATTAAAAATAAAACATTAGAAATATAAAGGTTATTTTCAACTTCTAAAACTTTTGTACCCCTAGCTTTTCTCTGTCGTGAACGGTTTCGAAAATATCCTGCTTTGTCGGACCAATTGAGTCACAATCCTATTATTTTCGAAACGTGTTATTGAATTTACTCATAATCGTTGTTAAAGAACTTTATAAAATAACAAAGTGATCCATTTAATTATTATTTTATTAAAGAAACCTGTTACTCATTAAATATTAGCTTTTTTTGGCAGTTCTCGCACATTTTTTGTCATTTCTGTATGAAATACCTTTGTATATTGAATATAAAAATTAAATATTAATATATTTTAAAAAAAGTTGCAGAACTGCAAGAGTCTTGCAGCTCGGTCTTGGTCTTGCGTAGTCTTGCACTCCTCGGTCTTGGTCTTGGTCTTGCATCCCCGTCTTGGTCTTGGTCTTGCAAGCGAAAAGGCGGTCTTGGTCTTGGTCTTCAGCAGCAAGACCAAGACCGCAAGACCAAGACCGGTCTCGCTCATCACTAGGTACCTACTGGTTTTTGCTTTAAATTAAACAAAGTTAATAATAACATTCGGTATCTGTCAAAATTGACATTTTTTTTAAAAAAAGGTCAAAAAATGGCATTTTATAATAAAATTTTAAAAAATGTGTTTTAGGTGAAAAATATTTTGGGACTTAAAGTAAAATTCAGAATTTCCTTAAGTTTCGTTGAACAGTTTATGATTTTAACTCGAATTTTAAAAATTCTTTATTAGGATTATAAATAAATAATTAATGTATAAGTTGTAACAAATGGTAAGGCTTTGCATTCCTGTATATTGATACTTTTAGCTATCACGATTAATTAATCAGTCTTTTTTATCTATCTTGATAAACCTTGCACATAAACCTTTTTGAAAACAAAATTAAGTATTATTTTATCATAAAATTAAAGTTGCTATGTACGTATTTATGTATCTATGTAGACTGTAAATAAAAAATATATTATTTTGTCAGATTTGCGAAACATCTAAAACCAAACTGTTTGGAGCTGAACAGCAACTCACCCTTTCCTCTTTACGGGTGTATCTTCACTAGTGATGTAACGAATATTCGCATTCGCGGATATTCGCATATTTTTGCATATTCGCATTGGCAAAATTTCAGTGAATGTTTTGCAAATATGAATATCGGAAAAAAAATTGAAGATAATAATATGTTAATAAAATCAAAATCCTTTTGATGTCTTATTTTTTTTTTATTACAAGAAAAAGTAACTCAACCTCGTAATCACATTATCAATCTTCACTTTATTATTTGGTATTATTTATTTATTTACTTTACTTTGGGCAATGAAGCTTCTTTATTGTATGGATAATTTTTATTGTAACAATTGTCACAACAATTGTAATTATGAAAATTATCCGGAAAATAATTTTATCCGTTAATGAAAGTACCAGGCCTTAAAGAACAATTTAACCAGCAAATTTTAAATAAGTTTGATCAAGTCCGCATTATCAGTTGAAGACAACCAGAAATGTGACGGTGAGGAAAATATGAATTATGTATTAGATAAGGAATTATTTTAGCAGACCACAACAATCAATATTTTAAAAAACATAGCAGGCTTGTAGTAACTCAAATTTTAAAAATGGAAACTATATAGAATATATTTTTTGTCCTATACTTACCACTTGTTTAACGTCTCATAGGGGAAAATTTAAATTTCATCCATTACCTGAAATAAAAAAGCTAATTAAAGACCGCTTGTCAGATTTACAATAAAATAAATTGGTAAACTCGTGCAAGCATTAAAAAAAATGGGTTTAAAAAATGTGGAATTTTTTAGTTAGGTTTTATTAAAACGCCACTACAAACCATTCAATTCTGTATTATAATACAGTGTTATGGGTTCACAGAAGAAGTTACATCTTGGATTGTCTTATTTGTGTGCTTTGTTTTTTATAAAGTCATTAGTTTGTTTACATACTTTGATCGGTACTGGTCGCGTTGTTGTTACGTCTGGAACTGTATTTTTTTATTATGGGGCGAAGCACGAAGTGTGGTGCATACAGAAAAACATAGCGAAGAGGTGTAACGACTGCAGAAATTGGCATCATCTGAATGGTGCGAATTTAATCGAGCTTGGGACCAGAATTCTTGGGTAGCACATTAAAACATATTTTTGTAATGCAAAATGCAAAAAGCAGTCTCGGCCTGCATCTCAGCCTCCACTGCCACCAGAAAGAAGATTGCTCTTAAATAAAGAGCCCATTGCGGTCCATTGCGTTTATTAATTTTGGATTTAAAGTCAGTAATCGCAGCTATTTAGCATGAAAATTTAGGATTGGTGATTATTTACTAATAATTTTTCTATTTTTTCTTCACGATTAAGTAAATTTGCCATTTTAACTGTAATTTTACAAATACTAACTCACTCTGACACACAATGTCAAAAATTTCATATTAGTGCATCCTATATTACGTTAAATTGTATCAACCAGAACAATTAATACGGAATTATTAGTAAATAATCACCAATCCTAAATTTTTATGCTAAATAGCGGCAATTACATATTTGAATATAGCTTTTAATTCAAAATAACTTACTTTATAACATTCTTCTGTATTGTAAAAAATAAAGGTACTTTACTCTTGAGTAAAATTCATATTTTTTGACAAATTGACATCTAATGGTTGCATTTTAAGTTTTGGACCATGCAGAACTTTTTATCAAAAATAACTTTTTTTCATAAACTTAATAATAAAAATGTTTTCCATATGGTTCCAACTTAAGTAAACACACTGTATAATAATAAGCAAAATGTATAAAAAAATATTTAAAAAAAAAACAGAAAGCAAAAGCACAACTAAACAAATATCCCAAAACACTTTAGGCTACAGAACGAGTCTTGTAGTGAATTATTTTCTTTTCCCATTTTTTTTTCATTGCCACATTTGTAAATTTATAAATCTGTACATATTTTTCTGTAAATTAATTGTTTTTGATTTATTAAAAATTTTATTATAAAAAAAATGATTTTTGAGTCTTTCCATTTTCTTTATTAACAATGTAACAGTGAATTGTAACTCTAGTAACCGTTTACTGTTTTGAAATTAGGAGTACGGCGCTTAAAGTACACCTAAACTTAACAAATAGTTTTGTGGCCTTTTATAGAAATAGTTTATAAAATTGTAGATTTTAGAAACGGCTACAACAATTTTCATAGTAGAGGCGGGCTGCAATAAAAACGCAAAAATTTAGATGCCTTAGATGTTCTGCGATACTCACCGGAATGGGGAAAACTAAAGTAATATATTTAAATAAATAAACTAAAACAAATAATCTATTAACTAACTCCATCTATTAGCCCATATAACCACGTGCATTATTAACATTACCAGTATATTTTTGTTTTTAATTCATTGGTAGAGTACTTTTTATTTAAAAAAAAGACTGCCATTAACGGCCACTGCCGAGTTAAGACACAGCTTTTTTTGAGATCAGTAAAATTAAGCAACGTTAAGCTTTATTAGTAGTATGGTTCGGATTCCAGGTTAAACTGTGGGTCCCGCCTGGGTGTCATTACTCAGGCGAAACAGGTGGGGGTGTAGTTATTCATATAACCTCCAGGACAAAATAAACCAAATTGTGATAGGTAAATAATTTAAGATAGGTAAATTGTTTTAGGCAACGATAAAACCTAAAAAAATAAACACAAATTATAAATTATTATCGTTGCTGTAGCTAACGAATCTTAATGAGTACCTAGATATTTTCACACAACTTTTAGTTTATAATGGCTGTTAATGCGAAACCGTAGACAAGTCTATGTTTCAGGTTAAATGAGGTAATAAGAGTTTATTACACCATCACACACCAGTGCAAATTGGCGTAACGTCATTAAGGGTGTTAAAACGGCATTTAAAATCTTCTCAGTCACCTTTTATAATAGCGATGCGAACCGTGACGATTAAATTTTAGCTTGCCAATAGAGATAGTTAATTAACTTTGTTTTATTTAATTAACTCGTGCAAAATAAATGTGTATATATTAAGAATAACAATAATAATAACAATATTAATAATTAAAACAAAAAAACAAAAGGTGTTTTATGATGGTTTTATTTCTTAAATCAATAATTGGACGAAACATTTGGGTGTGATTTAATCAGTTACCAAATTATTCACTGTTCGGTTATCACATAAATTGGTATGTTCTCAAATGCAATTAATTATCAAACAATAAAATAACATTGCTAGAACGAACAAGAACTAACCGGAACTAATCAGAACTAACGAAAACTAACCAAATTAAGTGATGCTATTATTTTGGTAATAGGAAATATAATTGACCAGGTGACAAATTTTCTATTTTGGAAACACAGTTATTATTTCAAGCATGAAAGCAATTTCTTGGGCATAATTTACGGTAAATATTTATTTATTTAAAATACAAACTGTTGGGCAGAGTTGAGTAGGAATCGGATCGTTTTAGAATCCAGAAATCGATTCTTTTTTAAGAATCTGAAGGTTGGAATCAATTACCTTTTAAAAATAGAATCAGTGATCCGGATTCGTAATATAATTTTAAAATGATCTGGAATCGATTCCTTTTTGGAAAAATCCGATTCCGAAAGGAATTAATTCTACGAGACGACACCACTTTGAATATAACCACCAATACTTTTACTTTAAAATTAATAAGCACCAACATTTTTACTATATAAAAATGTTGGTGTTTGTATTTACGGCAGTATAGTCATCAACCAACCATCCACTTATACTAATTGGCTTGTATTTCGTAGGGGTAGCTTAAAGTAATTTAGAGTAACAGCACTTAAGCCTAAAATCATATTTCGCGGCTCGTGCTCGGTGCAAAAATCTTTGACGCTTGATTCATCATCTGGATTATGTAGTATAGTAAGATCATTTGTATCGTAGTTACTATTTGTAAGTATAAAGGCTAATGATAATCCAGATTCATGATCCGATAAATAAGAATCAATTCCCTGAATTTAATTCCTTGTTTCTTTAAAAAAGGATTCGTGATTCGTATTGGTGATCCGATTCTTTTACGAGGATCCGGATCCGTAAATCGATTCCTATTTTAAAGGATCCGTCTCAGCTCTGCTGTTGAGTGCATAAATTTGAACCCAAAAAAAGGTCAACGGTTATATTTATCGTAGTATGTAGGGAAGGCACCAGAAAGGCATCCACAGGCAGTTTTGCTTTATTGAAGAAAATGTTCATTAAGCTAACTAAAATTAACCAGAACAACAAATTGCTGCGAATCATTTAAAGCCAAATTTAATGGTATTTTTTATCAACCGCTCCTATCTCTGTTTGTATTTGTAAATATTCTAAATAAAATTCAAACTGAAACGTAAATCAAATTACAAAGTATGAAAGAAACCTTTATAATAAACATAATTTAGAGTTAATGCTTTTTTTAACATACTAAAATCCCACTAATTTATAATATAGGTAATTAGTATAAGAACCATCTGCTGCTCAATTTACAGTATCTATATATTTTTGAATGCGTAAACTTTAAGGTTCGTGACTTATATTTTCATTTATTTTATTTATTGCTCAAGTTTGCCTTAGTAATATATTTTTAAAATAAAAATCTTTTGTGGTAAACACGCTTAAAAAAATAGAGGGAAAATGTAAACCCTTTAAATTGTCTATAATAAATAGGAAATGTAATTAAAAAAAAAGTGTTCACAGATATATAAATGTGAAATTCTAATGTTGCAAAATATTGTATAACGTCAAAAACATTCACGCCTCGAAGAAACGTCCTCCTACCCATTAACCTAACAAGACGTCACTGAAATTTAATTGAGTAATATACTATAAATAGTCTAAGATCCTAAGAAAACTTGATTTTTATAAATGATACATGTCATGATATTCGAAGATATTGCAGCAGAGTTGTCTTGCAATATTTATCGGCAATTATCTTTAATTAACTACGAGCCCTGTCGCATATGAGTTGGACCAACGAAAAATATTTATAAAATGTTGTATTTGTGAACTTATTTTTATTTATTCAAAATAACTTAAACAAAAACAACCAAGATAATTTGATGCTATGTGGTATTAACAACTAATTGAAAATATTTGGTATATATTTAAATAACAATAACAAACAAAAACAAAAAAATGTTTAATATGTTTGTCGCATATTAGTTGGACCATCTCATGCAATACGATAAAAAAATGCTTACGCGGCGAAATCGGATCTTTTTTTAAAGCGGGCCTTGGAAAAACAATTGAATAGTATAATGTTTGCCTAGGAATGTCAATTTAACGTTTAGTTGTAAAAATGGCTCGCGGAAAAGCGTTGTCCCACGATATGCGAAATTCCATTGTTGCTGCACACAAAAATGGAGTTTCTGGGCATAAAATTGCAAAAAATCTGAGCATTCCTCAAGGAACAGTAAGAAACATTATCTCACTGTTTAAACAAAATAGAAATATTGAGACAAAAATTAGAAATGGCCGTCGTTCGAAGATTACAGAAAGTGATAAGCGTGCCCTTCGTGCAATTATTAAAGAAGATCGCAGAGCTGCGTCGAGGGAAATAGCTGTAAAATGGTCACATGCAATTGGAAAAAGAGTTTCAACGGATACTTGTTTAGGAACGATGAAAAAAATGGGATATTTATTATACAAAGTAAGTTGTAACTGTTGTGAGTATCAAAGACTGCTTAAGCTTATTTAATTTTCATTTTAGGCGAAGGAAAAGCCACCTCTTTCTTTAAAACAAAAACGAAACCGACTTCTATGGGCAAGAGAGCATAAAAACTGGGTACAACATCAATGGGATTCAGTTATCTGGAGTGACGAATCCAAGTTTGAAATATGTGTTGACGATTTACGTAGCAGAATTATCCGCATGCGAGGAGAAGAATATCACACCGACTGTCTCAAGAAAAAGGTTAAATTTCCGGCGTCTGTAATGGTATGGGGATGCATGTCTTCACAAGAAGGGGGACGTCTTCTTTTCATTGATGGCACCGTTAATGCTGCTAAATATAAAATCATTTTACAAGAATAATTGCTGCCATCCATTGACATGATTTAACTACGAGAAGGTGGATTCATATTTCAGCAGAATGGTGCAACATGCCATAGAGCTAAAAGCATAACATTTCAAAAACGCTTAGTCCAACTAACAAGCGCTAGACATTATAAACATTTTTTTTTAATTAATTATTGTAGTTTAAAAATAATACAAATATTGTTGATTAATTGTTAATAATATATAGTTTTAAATTATCTAAGTTGTTTTTGTTTAAGTTATTTTAAATAAATTAGTTCACAAATATAACATTCCATAATTTTTTTTCGTTGGTCCAACTCTTATGCGACTGGGCTCGTATACCGGGTGATTCAGGAGCATGGCTCATTCCAGTTTTTTTTATGCACTTTTCAAGATAGAAAAATAAAACTATGGAATATTACATAATGTCACATAATGTCAAATTTTACGTTTTTGACAAATCATGTGACTTTTAGTGACTTTCGTTTTTCCTGGAAACGGCCCTAGCTCAATTTTTAACTAAGGTTAAGGTTCTTAAATTTTGGGAATTCTGAAAAAATTCTGCGTCAAACAGTAAACCATATGTCAAATTTTGATTGATGTAAAATGTTTTTAAAACATTTTTTAGGTGTCAAAATTTAGTAAATGGGACATTGTTAGACGCAATGTATTGTGGAATACAAAAATGTAATAATATACAGAGTGGTACATTTGAACATTAAAAGTTGGGGGCGCTTTAGGTGAAACCAAAAGTCACTAGAAGCCACGTAACTTGTCCCAAAACGTAAAATTTGACATTGCAGAAAAAAAGGGGGTGAGCCATTCACCTGGGTCACCCGGTATATTTAATAAAAGATAGTTGCGGTTAAATTTTGCCAGGAAACCCTACTACAATCTATTCAGGGCCCGCTTTAGGGAGGGGGCAACCCGGGCATCTGCCCGGAGCGGTAAAATTTGGGGCGGCATTTATATCGATAAAATATAAAACAAGTAAAGTAAATAAATAAAGCAGCCTTTGAGAGCCAGTAATTTATTTTTTAATTTTTTGCCAATTAGGCATTTACAATTTTCTTTGAGAACAATAAAATCTTTATTACGAATTTATAAAAAGCTTTTTAAAATCGATCTGCGGCGCGGCGCCGTCTTTGTTACGCCGAATTGTGCCAAATACGCAAAAATTCCTATTTTAGTTCAAAAGCATATATGTAAGTTAAAATATTTTTTCCATATTGTTAAGCCGGGTATTCACTTAGCGAACGTATACGGCCGCACAGCAGCGAACGTATAGGTTCGGTTAGTGTGGACGTAAATAATTTTATTGACGGACGCATGCATTCGGTTGCGGAAAGGTTCGCTCGCTTGTCGGTATATCAAAGGAAATTCGCTGCACGCAGTTTGGGAATGTGTACGTATATGAATTAAATACGAATTGTCGGAACGAAGGTGAACAACACTACACGCATACGTTTGTTAAATGTGGATGTCAGAGCGCATGTCGAACAAATTGTACGCACATTTGCGGCTTATACGTTTGTTGCCGTGCGGCTGTATACGTTCGCTAAGTGAATACCCGGCTTTATATGTACTTTATTTTGCAATACTAAAGGTTTGGTAATAATATGAACCAAATTTAAATACAAAAAAATTAAAGCAATAATCCAATAATTTTGTGTCAATGATCTATTTGTTATATGATTTTTAAACAATTTAAATGATTTAAAAGTTTTTTGTATTTTTAAGTTGTTAATTTGCATGCAACCTTTTTTTTTGTTTTTAAAATAAAAAAACATTGTTTTAAATTGTGTGTATTTATTTAAAATCTTATTTAATTTTTAACCTAATTTAATACCCTCTCTTTTACCTCCAAATCAATTCTGAGGCGGAAATTCTTATTTTTGCCAGGATGGCCGAAAGGCTTAAGCGGGGTCCTAAATCTTTTCTACACTCATATATTTATCATAAAAATTAGGTTTTATTAAAAAAAAAACAGATAGGTACCTGCAGATTTAAGCTGCCGGATCTCGTACAAAATCTGGAGCTTACGAGACCTTTCCTATGAACATTTAATATTGTCTCTTATTTATTTGACGGACCTTATCCCTTTCTACTTTAAAAATGATACGTTCAGTTTAAATATATAACTGAAAAGTCACTAAGGATGATGCGGAACGTAAATATTAACAAAACCAACGAACGTAAAATATACGACAACATATTTAAAAGTGAAATTAAATTTAATGAAAACGGAGCGTAGGACTTGGCAGGTGTCCGAACATCCAAAATATTAAAATAATTTATGGGATGATGGTGTGAGTAAGCTTTTCACTTTCGAGACTTGGATAAATATCAGGACGCAAAGAGGACTGAAAAAGATTTATGGCGTTAAAACGAAAGAATCATACATCCCACCGCAATAAATTTAGTTATTTGATATTACTAAGCTTAAACTATACTGAAATGAAAAAGGAAGCAAGTTTGTAGTATGGGCCCGTGATCTTTTAGATTAATTTTTGGGTCGTGTTAAGGAAAATATTGTTAAGGCTCGCTTGTACAGGGCGGAGCTTGTGGAAAACCACAAGAAATAGAGCAAATCTGATGGCACATTCTCAAGTTCGATTTTAGCAACAACTGCAACGACAAAAAAAGATTGGCGATCTTGATTATCCTTAAAGGCACGGTGTATTTTTTAAAATTTCACAATTTCAGCGCACCTTTGAATTTTGATTGTTCGTAAAGAAGAAGAAGAAAAAATTGAAAGCGAGTTTATCTACATTTTAACTTGGAATCCAGTGGTATGCTTATTTTTAAATAAAACACCCTGTATTTTACCGTTAGTTGCAAATTAAAATTACCTTATTCGTTATAGTCCTAGTTATTTTTCAAAAAATTAGTTACTTATGAAAAACACGAAATTTATGAAAAAAATAGGTGTATTTAAATTTTACACTCCTTGTATAAAATTGTACAATGTTTTATTATTTTTTATTTTTATTATTATTTATAATATATTTATTTATTTCATAATATTTATTTAAACGATTCATAGAATAGGTCACATAAATTAAATTAGTTCTGTTGATAAGGTGTGCCATTTAGAAAATGTTAAAGTTATATCGAATTACTTTTGTTTTAATTCAAATAATTTTTTCAGTATTCTTTGGGATTCCACGGGAAAAAATTACGAGCTGGCTATTTTTAAAACTATCAAAAAAAGGGATAAGAATTAACTAATTTAAAATAATAAGGTAATAAAAAAGTAAAAATGCACCTAGCGGGATTTGATCTCGGGACTTCAAGGATAGAATAACAGGCCAAAACAGCACGACTATAAAAACGATTATTAATATTATGCGTGCGTATTGTGACTATAAACATATCAGCAAGCGGATGTGCTGAGTGGAAATAAACAAGTAATATTTTTGAAAATATCGAATAACAAATAACAAACTGAAAAATTAGAAAAAAGAGAAAGTCACCGAAGATATTTAGTGACAATGATAGAACTCTGGTTTAAAGGTTGGAGTGTAGTTTAACTGGCTGTTTATAAACTTGACGTTTCGTTGGCGTTGTCGCTTCGCTGCTACCCCAAGTCAAACGACAATTGAAGTATATGACAACTGCGGCGATGGCGTTTATAAATGGTTTAATTAAACGTTATAGGATTAACTACAATAGCAGTAAGAACGGAACGTAAAGTTTATAGATTCACCTTAACTAGTACTTTATCGACAAGTAAGACTTTAATCACGGATCCGTAGATTAAACTCAAGTTTAGTTACGGTTTTTTTTTTGAAATTGTTTCATGGTTTATAGTTTAAATCTAAGACTAAAAAATAGAAATTTGTAAACTTAGTAAACCTTTAGTAGTTGTCAATAACAGACTGAGTTTTTAAATATTGTTTACGGGTGTCCGCAATATCCAGAGAGGAAATAATCGCCAACTCGACGTAGGTAACTAATTGACTTAAATAGGACAGAGAACAATTATTGTGGGATCAGAAATAAAATTTAGTTTTCAATAAATAGTCCCGATTTAGCTTACGGTATATAAATCCAATTTAGAATATTCTATTAAATGACGTAATCACCACAGTATTAAAGTAACGGTTAGTTTTAGTTAAAAAAATATGACCGCATATCGTTCTAATCACAGAATATATAATACTGAATGTTTATGACATTTTGTTAATATACCGGGTGTCCCAGAATATGTGGGCAATCTCTCGGAATCTAACAAAAAAACTATAAATATTATGACAAGTTCCCATAAACTTTTTTCCTACGACCCTCGTCTACGCAGATACAGGAACATTACGAACTCCCCTGGAAATCATTTTTTTTTAATAACTTTTAAAATACTAGGCTTTAATTAGTATTTTTTTAATATGATTGTTACTAGATAAGTTTTCTTAAAATAAACCCATTAAATCATATGTGGCTTATTTAGTTTGCCAGGGACGGACTAACTCTGACACAATACTACATTTTTTTAACACCCTGTATGATAAAGGCTCAACAATATTATTTTTAAGTAGCCTTAACCTTCAACTAAAAAAAAGGTATTCTTGATTGAGATCGGTAAGATCAACTGTTTACGAGAAATACAATATTATGGTTGTTAATTTTTTTTACATTATACAGGGTGTTTTTTAATTGAACGTCAATATTTAAGGAGGCAATTTTTGGGTCCATTTTAAGTAGAAAACTTTATATGAACACATGTCCTAAACGTCTTAACTTTTGAGATACAGGGTGGTGAAATTTTCGAAAATAAATCATTTATTAACAGTTGATATTATCGACGTCAATGAAGAGTACCTTTTTTTTAGTTTAAGGTTAAAGCTACTTAAAAATAATATTTTTAAGCCTTTATCATACAGGGTGTTAAAAAAATTGCTATTATTGTATAAGAGCTAATCCGTCCCTGGCAAACTAAATAAGCCAAATATGATTTAATGGGTTTATTTTAAAAAGACTCATCTAGTAACCATTAGGTATATCAAAAAATTATAATTATTTACGCCTAGTATTTGAAAAGTTATTAAAAAAAACGATTTCCAGGGGTGTCCGTTATGAACTTGTATCTCCGTAGGGGAGAGTCGTAGGAAAAAAGTTTATAAGAACATGTCATAATATTTTTAGGTTTTCTATTAGATTCCGAGAGATTGCCCACATATTCTGGGACACCCTGTATATTTTTTTAAATATATTTTTATGATTTAATAGTAAAGCAAAAAAATGTGTTTTAAATGTATTTAAAGCCATCATAAATATAGATTTTTTTAAAAAACAGCGACGAATAATAGATGACTGACGCATTTTGGTAAAAGCATATCACTACTTAAAAACAGTTAAATTTATTAACAATGTCCAAAAACTGCAACTGAAACATGTTTGTTATAATCTTTTTATTTATTATTAGGTACCTTAATACTTTACTAGCACCAAAAATACTCGTGATATTTGGTAATCATTTTA
Source organism: Listronotus oregonensis (assembly GCA_019359885.1). Taxonomy (NCBI): domain Eukaryota; kingdom Metazoa; phylum Arthropoda; class Insecta; order Coleoptera; family Curculionidae; genus Listronotus; species Listronotus oregonensis. Next base: position 17,132 of record JAHBCN010003797.1, on the reverse strand, counting down.
AATTATATACCATTATTTAAGTTGTTTACTATAAGTCGTGCGGAACAAAACAACTAGGAAATTTGTGGTTAGTAGTAGTATGAATTGTCAAATTTGTTTATTGTAAGTATTACCTACAAATTATTTAAACGAGATAAAATAATTACAAACATTCGTTACATATAAATTAATATTTTAATAAATATGAATAGTTTTTTGATAATATTTTTAAATCCTTAGAAAAAAATTGGCATATGTATCTAGGGCTAGAATTACGTATTATTTATTTGTAATTTACTTCTAATAACTGACTTGTAAGCTATTTTTATGAAAGATACTTTTGCTACTAGGAAATATGCTTTACAATTTTTCTTTTCAGAATGTTTACTAAACAGCTCTGAAATATTTTAAATTGCTCACTCATTTCTTATGTCTAAATGTGTCTACTTTTGCTACTTTAAAACATTAATACAAAAATAGACGTACGACAAAATATTTAAAGTAAGTTTTCGCCTTCACTAAAAGTTACCAAAAAATGCTTAAATAACAATTAGACTTCCTGTAAGTAAATGAATTATATTCCCATGTCATAAGTTTGCAAGACTATCAATTGCAATAAGCTTTTATCGACAATTTTCTTTTGAAGCAGGTTTTTGTGCTCTGTTGAAACCTATTTAAACATACTTTTTGGCCATAGTTTATTTATGAATAACATAAACGTAGGTACACAAAATAATATTAACAATTAGTAATCCTCATTATTAGTCTATCATGTTATATTGATAAACAATTATAGTATAGGTAACTAAATATAAAAACAAATATTTAGATTATTAATAATCCTTGTAATTCGAATATCAACCATTAAAACATGTGTCAGGTTGGTTAGCTAAAACCAAAATACAGCCAAAAAAAAAATCAAAAAAATTATAGTTTACAAAAGGTTATACCAAAACAATTGCTAAAACAATAATGTATCCAACTTTGGTACTAATCGATGATTAATGATCTCAACTCTTAAATGACCTTAACCATTAATCGCCTTTTCAATATCATCATTCGTTAAACTGTTATAAAAACTATGAAAAACAAAGTTGGTTAAATTTCTATCTAAATAAGATAAACAAGCACAACAAATTTTGCTACAGAATTCTTTAGCAAGGCAAGAAACTAAAAATCATAAGCATTTTCCATTACTGCGCCAGCTTAAATACAACTTTGGGCTGCACACCGTAGATGTTTGTACATTTGATTATAATTTTCTGAATTTTTCCATTTTTATTTATCATTATTAAAAAATCATTTGTCTATCCACTCAATCAGACCAGTACAATAGTGGTTTAAGCTATATTTAACATTATTGGGCATTTTAAAGTCAGTCGAAGTTCAAGGGAACCTAGCTTTTGCATCTATTTGGACCTATGTATACGTATAATATTAATGTTACTACGTCTAAACGATAACATAAACTTTTAAAATATTTATAATACTCAATAATCAAAAATTTGAATGCGTATTTTTTCATCAATACCGATTTCAGGACGGGAAAAATTCACGACATGGCTATTTTACATCTATGCAAACCCACCAATAATATATGTGTGTCAGTCCTCGTGGATGATCCTGTACTATTAGACAGCGTTTGCCAAAAAGTACAAAACCAACGCAGGTTTTTAAAAATGTTAATTTAAAAAGTTTAATTCTTTGCAAAAATTGGTGTACAGAAAAAATGTAATCCTGATTACCCTACATTTAACTTCATGTAAAATCTACAGTGGCCAAAAAAAAAAAAGAAAAGTTCTAAGATTTGAACAGTAGATGCTAAAAAGCAACAAATTTATTTTAGGGCGAAATCTTGTAACCTCTTAAAAATCTAAATGCCAAAATTCAAAGAAAAATGGTAATTAATAGTATATTGTACAACAAGCTTTGAAAACAGCATTTTTTAAGATTAAAAACATTTTCATAATTTTTAAGTAATGACATCATGGTAAAACATGTTTAGCGACCTAAAACGTTCAATAATAATGTTAAAATTACCTTAAAATTGTGTCATAAAAATATTATTAAATATACAGCGTCGATACCAATGAAATGGGTGCATGAAGGAAAATACGATCTCTAACAAGGTTTTTCCAATAATGATTTTACTACTGCCTACTGCTCTCTTTTAATTCTTATTATCTAGGATTGGGATTTATATCCTTTTACGGATTTAATACATGACCTGCCAACTGCTACAGCAACTTTAGGAGGATCTGTCAAAAAGCCAGAATTACAGCACCAGAACTAACTTAAAAAACGTAAGAACAAATAAGCTTAATGAAAGTTTTATCTCTAATATAAACCCTAATTTTCGCAGATCTTCCATATAAAAAGTAAAACTAATTTGTGAAACTGTTGCATCAGTTTTAAACCACTGTCCCCAGATGATCTAAAAACAAACTTTCGGCAATCTTTTACTTATGAATATTAACATATATGACATCATTTCTAATACTCATTCAAATAACAACCATTAAAAAATCTGTCAAGTTGGTTGCCTAAAACCGAAATACATTTAGAAAAAAATTTCAGAAAAAGTACGATTTTCAAAATTTAATTACAAAAAGATCGCCAAAAAATGTTCTAACTCGGGTATTAAGAGACAATTAATGATCTCAACCCTTACAGCACTCGTTAAGGCTCGCAGGTTAAATGACCTCGATCATTAATCGCCCTTACTTATACCCTTGTTTGTTAAATAGCTATTTCCATACACGAAGATGACCTATACCTGAAGGACAGAGCAAAACTCAGCAGCTCTTAAATTTTATTTAAAATATTTTTTGGGTTTTTACGTCATCTTGTGAAAGCTGTGACATCAACTTGTGAAAAAGCTAGCACCGTTTCTTCGACAATTGGTGGTGACACGTAAATTTATTAAAATGGATGGCAAGATAACTACTTTTAAAGTTTCCTGAATAAACTAGTTATTCAAATGACACAGGGTTATGGTACGTTCCACAATATTCGTTAATTTCTCGTTTTACCTGCTACTGTTAGTCGTAAAACTCAATATACTTTGGGTACCCGCATGTAGGTCCGGACTTAAAATTTTCTTTATTTATTATTGTACCTACTTTTGGTATATTATTTCGTAGGTTATAGACAAATGTAGATGTTGAATATAAAGCAGAGTCTTTTCGCCTTAGTTCATCAGTCGTTTGGAGTTTGTCAAGGTATTTTCGTGTGTGTTATTGAGCATCCAAAATAGCTAACCTAAACTACTAATATTAGTAGGTAATCAGGACCTGTCCTCTTTCAAAAGGTGCGGTGTCTACACAATAGATATTTGTCAGGCAACCTATTTATGGTTGGGTTTTCCACTGAGGGTTGTAATTTAAATTTTATTGCGGTCAAGAAATCTACGAATTATTGGAAACGTACCATACCATTTAGTTTTGCCTTTCAAGTTCCCAGGTTTTTCCTCACCAAAAATTTAATCTTCTATCACATAAAAAAATACAAGTGCAATACAAGTGCGCGTCCTTGTAGCTTTTTTATTATTTTATTGACATTGTTAAAGGAGAATATTAAACTTTTGAATAGGCAGCTTAATTTTCAGGTCTGTTGACAATTTTTCACAAGAGTTAATAAAATTGTAAGATACTTTCGGAGATTTCCAGAGCATATTTAAAAGTCCTGAACTCCCTGACAAATCCAGGTTTCCAGGTTTGTGGTAACCCTGTAACAAATACTGAAGTTATGCAGTTATCATTAATACCAGAAAAGCACTTTTCTGAACAAGCTTAATTTGCTAAAATGCTAGAAAGAAGCGTCCATTTTATTCTGTGATCATTATTAAACGCATTGTGACAAATTAATTTGTGAAACTCTGTTTTTCTGTGTTTAATGTTCTTCTATACGTTTAGCTTATTCTCTAAAAATTTTATTTGTATTTTTTTTTTATATTTGCAAAGTATTTTTACAAATAATAGTTTATTTATTTATTTTTTTTTTTGACATATTAATCTGTACTTTTTTGTAAAAAATGGTGAAAAATAAAGGATAACTTAAAATTCAATGTGGATGCTAAAATAGTACATAAATAATTTCATTTTCTTTCAATTTTTAAAAATAATTTTTACTGTCGCAAACTGCATACATTTTTAGAACTGAGATAATTTTAAAAACTAAACTGACTGAGATGAACACAAATTCAGTTATGTCTTCTAGATAAATATTTTTTTAACATCGTTAATCTAGTCCCGCGTCTATTTGTAAACATGAGTCATATTTAACAATAGCAATAGAGAGAGCCGAGCACTATATACTGTTTACTGGCAGAAATCCTAGATTTAAACCATGACCCGCACAACAAGATATTTTTAGACAAACCGCTGATTTTGAATACAGATGTAATCTCCCGTTGTGACGTGATGTTGCAGGCGGTAGGAGGATTTGGATGAAATAAAACAGCATAGTTTTGTTATTTTGAGACGACACATAAGGTATGTCATAACGTAAACAAGAGTTTCAAACTGGTCTAAGCCAATGAAATTCGGTGAATGCAATAGACATGTTGACTATACCCAAAAATTACTCATATTTTGTATTTTTTATATAAAACAGGATTAAAGGACTATAAAAAACGTTTATATTTTTACTAGGTTTGAGTTACAAAAACCAAAATCCCGAATTTTCAATCATGATTGACATGAATTTATTAAAGCAAATAAGTCTAATTTGGCAAGAGTGGATTTGTTGATGCTAGAAGAGTTTCTTGAATCGGACAAAGATTTCTGCTTAACAGAATTCAGAAATGTCAAAACTTTCATATAAAGCCGGGTATTCACTTAGCGAACGTATATGGCCGCACAGCAGCGAACGTGTAGGTTCGGTTAGTGTGGACGTAAATAATTTTATTGACGGAAGAATGCATTCGGTTGCGGAAAGGTTCGCTCGCTTGTCGGTATATCAAAGGAAATTCGCTGCACGCAGTTTTGGAATGTGTACGTATATGAATGAAATACGAATTGTCGGAACGAAGGTGAACAACACTACACGCATACGTTTGTTAAATGTGGATGTCAGAGCGCATGTCGAACAAATTGTACGTACATTTACGGCATATACGTTTGTTGCCATGCGGCTGTATACGTTCGCTAAGTGAATACCCGGCTAAAGTAATTTTATAAATATTAAGACGTAATAGTTAGATAAAATACGTAAAATCATTTTGAGGATATGTTAAATTAAAAGGTTATGTTATTAAAATCTGTAATTTATTGCAAAATTATGTTTTACATCCAGAACAACACACTATTTTAAAATTTATGAGATAAAGTCAAAACTTAAAATAATATCCACAAAAATAAATTGAAGAATTTGGACACACATATTTTGGATCTCACAATGCAAGATTCGGCTATTTTTTTGCGTCCTTTTTGTTATGTGGAACGTTAACAAATAAGTTTTTATCAATGTGTTATAACATTGACGGACGGCACATCATTAGACACTTTGAATAAAATAATGATTTTTTCCCACCAACACGCAGGCGAGCGTGTTGGCGGTAATTTAAAATTATATTGTTTTTCTACCAAATCTCCATTTTTTGCAAATATATTTTTTTTGAAAATAGCAGATACATCCAAACACCTTAGAACAAGTATTATGACCACTTGCTTGAATTTGATTAGCTTGAACGAATTATTAGAAACGCAGTAAGACAATACTTGAAACGTATAATTTTTAGTATTTATCAGGTACGTCATTCAGTTTCATCCTAACTGGAAAACTATATGTTTAATAAGAAACGTTTAAGACTTGGAGCTTTTACGGTATAATAATTTAATATATACCACAAGGTTTATTTTCCCGACACATAACTTTTTAAAAATTCGTATTTTTTCACTTTTAAAGGCACTTTTAATTTTTTATTTTTTTTTGGTATTCGAATAGTACTAATTGACTTTTTAATGATGCAAGTATTAGTATAAATAATTATTTAAATATTTGACCAATGAGCTTCAAAAATATATGAACTTTTATTGGTAACATTAAAAAAAAAAAAGATTTGTCTTCCTTGTCGCTTGGATGAATAGTGATACAATGGAATATTCGCAATTTCTGCAAATCGTCATCGTTTTCAAGATAAAAAATAAATTTAAAAATTAAATCTTAAAATAATGTATATTTTGCTTTAAAAATTTTGAAAATTATGGGAACTTTTTTTATGATGTTAAGTCACAAACCAGAGATAAGTTTGTTGTAAGAGGTACATTTATTATTTTCAAAAAAAAATGGTGCCAAGTAAATTGATTTTAAGGTTTCCTAAAATTACCTTAGCATTAAACATAAGCAACAAAGTATTATTTTAATTTACCGATATTGATAAAACACAGTTATTTAATAAAAAAAAGCACTTTAATTTTCCGGTTTATTTTAAAGTTTCGTTTGCTAAACTAGTAGAAGCGTTCCAGTTAGCTATGTATGGTAAAAATATAAACAAGAAACTATTTATTAAATCAAAAGGATAACTACTCTGAGCTAAAATTTAAAAAAATATATTTTCCCGTCTGTCCATATTATTTTACTTTTCTAGGCCAGTAAGTCTTCTATAATATTAAAGAAAGATCCTAAATTGTTTTTACAATTCCAAGGTTTTGGTTACCAAATACTAAGCTAAATCCTGAAAACCATTTAAAAAAAACAGAAGAAGCTTTGTCCCAGAAAGAGGTGTTCATTTTTATTTTATATGAAAACCTAAAATATCGGCTTGAAGCTTTTAAAAAAGTGAGTTTTAAGACCGCAGAATCTTTTTGGATAAAATGGTTTAACACTAACTTACTTGCGATTAACATATTTTTACAGGAGATACAAATATAACTACAATGCGCACTGCTAAAAAAACGTGTGCGCAATTTGTTAAGCCGGGTATTCACTTAGCGAACGTATACAGCCGCACGGCAACAAACGTATATGCCGTAAATGTGCGTGAATTTTGTTCGACATGCGCTCTGACATCCACATTTAACAAACGTATGCGTGTAGTGTTGTTCACCTTCGTTCCGATAATTTATTTTTATTCCTATTTTATTCATATACGTACACATTCCAAAACGACGTGTGGCGAATTTCCTTTGATGTACCGACAAGCGAGTGAACCTTTCCGCAACCGAATGCATGCGTTCGTCGATAAAATTATTCACGTCCACACTAACCGAACGTATACGTTCGTTGCCGTCCGGCCTTATACGTTCGCTAAGTGAATACGCGGCTTTAGAAATCGCAAAAATTGAGGTTTTTATAGTTTTATTTAGATTATAAAGTTCTGGCAGTATATAGTAAACATGATTTTTGCCAATGATGCGAAAATATGAATTTTCATTTTGTATTGTGAGTGACTGCTTATTAAAATAATGGAATCAACATGAAATGTATATCATGATCTATCTATATATTAAAATATGAACTAATGTACGTACTTTACAGCACCAAAATAAAAAAAATATATTTGTTGCTAAGTTTATGTTTATTAGTTAATACAATTTTACACAATTAGTTTTCAAAATAAAAGTAATCTGCAATATTTTTGTAGAACTATACAGAGAATAAAAAATATTTAACTAAAGCCGCGTTTACACTATGCAACTTGTTTAATGAACTTGTATTTTACAACCAAATTGTACAAACAAGTTGAAAAACGCAATATAAAAAGTTGTAAAATGTTTTACAACAAGCGTGTTGTACAACCAAAAATCGTGTTTTTGAACAAGTTGCAGCCTTGCCGGCCATCAAAGGAAGTCGACGTTTCTTGACCGCCTCCGGCTGTCATCAAGTAAACATCGCATAACCTGTCTGCACTGTTTTTGGTCTAATGGAGTGGAGTCAGGCAGACGTTTTTAAATTAATCGAGGAATACAAGGAAAGAAAACTTTTGTAGGACCCTACGTTGGGCGATTTTAAAAACAGAAACAAACGGCACGGTGCTTGGGTTGAATACGATAAACAGTTAATTGTGTTGAAATTTTAAACATATAGGACAAACTCTTGCAAAAGTCACCAGGACGCCAATAATCGTAGGGTTACAGCTAGTCTTTCTTTCACCGGAATTGCATCCCTAAATGATATACTTTTCCTTTTCGATTTGTCCTCCGATACGCAGAATCAAATACTCAAAGTCTGAACTTGTCATTCTTAAGAAGTTCTTAAAACTGCCGTTAGTTCTCAGTTTCCCAGCCAACAAGTCTCTGTCATACCTTTGCAAATTGAGTATTATATCACTACCACTATATTTCTTTCTTGCTTTCAATCAAGGACGTACCCAAAACCGACTCTTAGTCCTTACATTCTTCAGACAGCATATAACCACACAAGCGAGGCGGCAGCAACTATCACGTCCTTATTCCTTAAAGCTATCATTGCAAATAGAGGTAAAGATTTAAAAATGTTGCAGATGTCAAGGGGTGTTCCAGCCCTTTGTTTAAAAACAAATGTTTAAAGAAGTTCGATGAACAAAAGTTTAAGGTTTGTAAAACAAAAGTTTTATTAAACAGGTCCAACAAACAAAAGTTTATTAAACAAGTTGCATAGTTTAAACGCGGCTTAAGAGGAAATCTATTTGAACGACTTAAACATCTTTAAACTAGGACCGCGTCTATTTAGGAATATGAGTCATGTTTAACAATGGAAAAGCAGCCATGCAGTGCAAGCCATAATATAAATATTATTTGTACTGGCAGCTGACTAGAAGAATTCCGGCATTTATATTTTAGTCTTGACCGGCACAACAAAATATTTTCAAATATGCTGCTAATTTCCGAAATACATTGTTATTTTTTGAGATAAAAAACAGTATATAATTAAAATAAAAACAACGAAGCATCAGAATTTTTATGTTCCAGCTTAAAATTAAGAAAATTTTCTCTACAATTCCCTAATGTGGAATAGATAAGGCCTCCATCATATCCATCACCAAACATGAAAATCAAACTAACCTCATTAACTCTATTCCTCGTTTTTTTGAAACAGAATTCTTGATTTATAAATTAAATTAAAAAAAAACTTGTTTTTATATTAACTTTTATTTTTTATTTAGTTACAAACCTTCAATTTTAAACGCCGCAACCATGTATACTATAAGGAATTTTTTAGAAACCATGGCCGCCCCGTTTGAAAGTCAAACATCGCAATTTAATGGAAAAAAGGTTTAACTTAAACATAAAAAAGTTTTTAATAGTTGTTTATAAAATATTGACTGCCCTTTTAATGTAAAAATCCAGAATTATGTACAAAAAGAAAAGGGAATATAGTATAAATAAGGTTAGTTTAAATTTCAAGTTTAATGATATCTTGAAAACGAAACGTTTCCACTAATTTTTATTTCAGATTTGTGATTAGCGCCCCAAAAAAAACCCCGTATACCAAATTTGGTCAAATCGGAGTTGCCGCAACTTTATAGACAATTACCAAAAATTAATTTTAACCAAACTTTTTTGAGTTGACTAAATTTGACTACACATAGCATGGTTTGGCGTAAAAAAAATCCCACCAAAAACACACACGAAAAATAAGGGCCAAATTTCTATTCAAAAATGTCGCCCTCTACAAGGTCAAATAAGATTAAGCTCTGTCCAGAATTTTTTTCCACATTTTTTTGACTTAAGTTCTAACCTCAGAAACTCAGGTATTGTCAGATTGCAAACTTCTACATTACCCCCTAAATATACGATATTACCGCCCGTTTCAGGGTGTTCCGAGTAAAAATGTGCGATTTTCATATTGTTTTTACTTGTCTTCTAAAACCTACTTACATACCATTTTTTAAGTTTCTGCTCCCTCGGAAAATGCCTTAAATTGGATGAGTTAGTAAGTGAGTCAGTCAGTCAGTAGACTGACTGAGAAACCACTTGAGATAACTTTCTCAATTCTTTTTGCAGGGATTTAGAATCGTGAATTTACATAACAAATCTCATACCTTTATGTGGAACGATAACTGAGTTGCTGATGGGGGAGCAAATTTTTTAAAACATTTCGTGCAATATACACACTATGTGGGTCAGGCCGGAACTTGGCCTGGCCCACTGCCATGCATCTAGATGCTCTTACTAAAATATAAAGCATAAAATTGTTTAAAAGTAAAAATATTAATGCTCCTTTAATTACTACCATTATCATTTATATTATCGTTTCGTCCATGAGCAACAAATAAGAATATTTTTAGTTGTATATCAGAAACTACAAACTACAATAAAATATGCTTGCAATAATTAAACCAATTACGAAAACTTGAGCAGATAGTCTGCACCGCACATTCTGATTAACCTATTGCAAAAAGCCAGGATTGCTGCTACTTTAGCAGTGGCATGTGTTACATAATAGTCGTTTCATTAAATTACAGCTAGTTACTCGGATGTCGACCATAAATTAACAATTTATGCTGGATGTGAGTATCACGTTATTTTACTTTTATATTACTAGGCAACAAGACTTGTTGCAATACCCGTTTTTTGTTTAACATATTATATACCTACAATTTCCTAACACAATTTTTATATTTAGAACATACAAGGTGTCCAGGAAAATGTGGGAAATCTCATCATCATTATTATTCTTTTAGCATTGTTTTGCCTTTTACATCAAAACCGCAAGTGATATTTAAAATCCATTTGTATAAAAATTATTTCTATATGACATGAAAAACATATTTTTTATTAATTCTCTTTTACATCATTTATATCAAGTTTTAAGAAGTAATCTAATGGTGCCACTTCTTACAGTGTGGAACAAAAATAATGTTGTACCTACTGGATTTTGAAAATTTTTGATTCACCCTGTAGGTGGCATCACTAGATAGCTAATTAAAAAAAAAAAACATTAATAATATGAAAATTATTTTCAGCTTCAATAACTTATGTATCCCTAGCTTTTCTCTGTCGTGAACGGTTTTGGAGATATCGTTCTTTGTCGGACCATTGGGTCACAATCTTATTATTTTTAACACTGTTATTGAATTTACTCATAATCGTTAAATAACTGTATAAAATAACAAAGGGATCCCTTTAATTATTATTTTATTAAAGAAACCTGTTACTCATCGCCTTTTTTGGCAGTTCTTGCCAAATTTTGTGTCATTTCTGTATGAAATACCTCTGTATTTTGAATATAAAAATTGAATATTTTAATATTTTAAAAAAAGTTGCAGAAGTGTAAGAGTCTTGCAGGTCGGTCTTGGTCTTGGTCTTGCTGCAAGACCAAAACCAAGACCGGTCTCGCTCATCAGTAGTATCCGTTAAATATTATGTGTCTACAGTATGTCGAGCTTAAAAAGTTGATAATGTAAGTTTAAAAAACCAAAAATCTAATTTCTTTTTAAACAAATACAGAAAAAGCAAAGAGGAACTTTAACATAAAATTGTACTTTCTTTCACTCAATTAGAGGGACTTTTTGTATATATATATATATATATATATATATATATATATATATATATATATATATATATATATAATAAAATATATATATATATATATATATATATATATATATAATATATATATATAAATTTGCCTGGTCTGCCTAGTAATTAATAATTTTGATCCTTTAAAAGAAGGTACTTACTAAATTATTAAATGAAATAAAAGTATCTAAATGTCAACCAAATTTTTTTTTTTTTAAATCCACAGAAATACACAAACATTGTGGAAATCATCTAAAAGATAGTTAAGATTGCCTTACTTTTCTCACTTCTATTTCGTATGAAATTTTCATTTTCTATTATTTATAATTGATATATAATTATTTATTTAGTTACCTAACGTTACGTCTCATAAGAAGCACCTAATTTAAATATAAGAAACACTTACCTAAAGTAAAAAATGCCGGGTATGTTACCCTTGGATTTGCAAGACAAATCCATATTACCTCTAGTCATTTTGTCACGATGTTATAAGTAACAAACAATAAACATATATGTTATAGTCACAATTTAATAAACACTTATCACTAAAATAAAAAGGTTTTTATCAATCCAAAAAACTTCTACAACCACAAAATATAATCACAAAAAGCAAAACAATCGAAACTAATACGGCGCAAAGGGCACAAACCACAACGAAAATGACGAATGATGAGACGACGACGGTTGATGGTACAGCGCGGATATA
>JAHBCN010003796.1:0-70588 GCA_019359885.1 Listronotus oregonensis | reverse complement strand
AACGTTCGAAACTTGGGTCATGCTTGTTTAATAAATATGCTATTATTTTATTTACAATTTATTATATTTAATTATGGGACATTGTCCAATAACATAATTTTCAGGTTAATCCTTTATCAGTTATTGGACAGTATTTTTTTGCTCTATTTTTATTTAAAAGGACAAATTTCAAAAAAAAATTTAGGTGGTTAGATTCCTATCAAGTATGTACAACATAATAAAATTTTATTTTACCTAGCCAAAACTATACTTCCTATTTTTTTACTATTGGTCCTTAACGATTTCTTAATGTATAAGAACTATCCACTTCTTGTTTTACTAACTCGGGCTAACTAAGCGCCAGCGCCCACCTGATGATGTCGTAAATTTGCATCTTTTACAAAAATGTATACTACACAACGAACTCAAGGGCTAAATTAAAGTAAACAAACTTTGTTTGGCTTAAAATGATCACTGCGGGGAGACGGGATAGTTCTTGTAAAATGGTTGTATACAGACTGAACTGGCAACATTGGATCCTACTTTTGTCCAGGGCTGGGATTCTGTAAAAATAAAGGAAAGAGAATGTCAAAATAGGGATTAATGTCCTTGTTGCCTGGGAAAATTGGGTTTAAATAATATTGTAGGATCTTCAAATTATATACAAACTATTTAAAATATGAAATCTAAAAAAAACAATCTTTATGCCCAAAGTTTTAATAGAAATTCAAATGTGAAAACAGGATCATATCTATAATGCATAAAAAAATAGTGCTTTCCAAAAAAATTAATGCTGGAAAAATTTTTTTCTCTGTGCTTGATATTGTTTTAAATTGCTATAAGTTGGCATGATACAGTTTTATTTTGTCTCAGTTCATATATTCTTTATGAAGTGCAGCAATACAATAAGATAAAACAAGGTGTAGTAAGTAAAATTAGTAAGTTCTGCAATGCTGGTATTTAAAAAACGTCCATATGCAAAGGTGGTATTGCAATTGTATAAATTTTGGAGGCGATTAATATATTTGATTTTACACTAAAAATACAAAATATTTTGGCTATTTCTGATATCATTTAGATATAGGCAAGTAATAAAAACATACTTTAATGAACTTGGGTATAAATTTGTTATTCCCATTAATTATCAAAACTAGTATGTAATAAAGTTGCACATTTATAATGGTTGATAAAAACCGTATTTTAAAGAAAATATGAACATGTATTGTTTTTCTAACGTCTTTACTATACAAATAGTTTGTTAAATACAATTTTAATAATGCTAATACAAAACATTTTTTATAAACCTATAATAACTTATTTTTTATTCATTTTGTAGGGCCTCTGACTCTCTACCAGTTTTTGATAAAATTTTTTGATTGGCGGGTGAAATGAAAGGGATCATACTTTAATTTCTTTAATTTTTCTTTGTTCCATTTCGGGTGCCTGTTCTACCAGTTCAATGTTTAAATTTTCAAAATATTTGGTGTAACCTTTGGTTTAAACACACTCACTTTGCGCCATGGTGCGACCTCCGAGTACGACGTTTTAACCAATTTGCTCTAAGTTGTCCTTAGATATTTTTTCAGCATAACACGAAGATGCCCAGGGGGGAGGTTACTAGGGTGGTTTTTGCAATTTCCATCCAGTTGAAAAATCTATAGTGCATTTATTACAAATGGTTTTCAAACGCGCACTCATTATACGCACCAAATCCATAGGTACTTCAGGCTTAAGACCTTTTTTGGCCTTTTCTATGCAGCCAAAGTCCCGATCACATGATAGGAATTGTGGCCCTTTGTGGAAACTTTGCACTATCTCGTCGAAGTACCCTTTGGCTACCAGGGTAATATAAACAGCCAAAATACCCTGATTCTTATTCTGCCCTCCACGTTATCGGACCATAGAACCAATTTTCGCTTTTTTGTATTAAGCTGAGTTGTAACATAATCATACAAACAACTCCCTATTTCGTTAATCCTCGTTTTTTTCCCGCTGTTTCATCCACAGGTACATAAAACCTTTCCCTTCATCTTCAAAATTTTCCCAGATTAATAAAAGCTGCCATATAGTACATCTGAGTATGATCAATGCTGGAATATATAGCTCTTTTGTAAATCGTAAGAACCCATACATCAGACTGTCTTTTCAATCTACTATGTTTTGGGACATCAAGTAGGTAGAATAAGGGAACGTAAAAAGTTCTGCTGCTCATTATAATCTGCCGTTCCAAAACTGCTCAAACCTCTTTTTCTTGCAACAACAGTAATTAACTTACAAGGTACTGGCAATTGCCTTTACCTAAAAAATATTTTAATAAAATATATAAATTCCCTTCAGGCAACTGAGCTCTCTAAGCTCTCCGATAATTTTTTTAACTGTTGTGTTTACTTACCTCCTCGCAAAAACGTTTCCAGCTATTGGTCGCTTTTGCTTTAAAGTTAGGTATGGACTTCCAGAGTTTTTATTCTTTTTTACATCTTCTCTTACATTTCCAGTAATTTTTTTTTTTTTTGGCACTTTATCATCAGGAATATCCTTTTTTTTCGTAAACATACCCAAACACCGCTCAAAAAAAGCTTTGCTAGTTATGGTAAATAAGCAGGTGTTCGTTGGCCAATACGTTTTGATTTTGTTCCTTCGCCGCTGGGCAAAGCGCCATCGATATAAAATTTTATTGTGCAAGTAAACATGGCACTACTACCTATTTACTTAAATCCGTATTTGTGAAAAAGTGGCACTTACAACGTTTTGCATATGGACGCTTCATTTATGTATATATTTTTTAGATGGCCCTCCACATCACAGAACAGGGTTTGGTTACAACATTTGGGATTACAATAAAATTTTGCCAGAAAACATGTACATCTGCTCAGACCATTTGAAGCAAAGGTTTATGTGAAAAGAGATGGGGTGAAGAGGGCTACCAACATACCTTACCCAAAATGCAAAACCTAAACGGTATGTGAAAAAATACTATGCTATTGTTATATGTTAGTTATTTACCCTTAAATATTAGTTAAGCTTTTTAGCATTGGGCCTATGTTATAAAAATTTTCATGGCATGCGTATACAGTGTGCCAAATTGTGCTTTAAAGTACGTAAGGTTAAAAAATAATCTTTCCTTCTGGTATACAGCCTGAACTATCCAACATTAATATAATATTAAAAACGTTTTTGGAATTTATAATTAACCATAATGACATTTAAAATTTCAGTTTTTTATTTTATTTTACTTTTAATATTTTCAGTTACCTTGACCAGAAACCTTACAAAAATTATATGAAGTTGATGCAGCATCCAGCAACAGGTAGGTAATTTTGTTTAAATAAACTTTTATATATTCCATTATAAACAGACTAATTAACTAAACTAAGATTAGAAGCATGTCGAAATAAGCTATAAAACATTTTCCTACACTTGAAAAAAGACAAATAAATTCCAATAGTGTTTTGTTTATGCAGGATTTTTTCCTGACGTTTAGCATGAGTGGTCTGCAAGTAGCATCGGAGATGGAAAGGGCCCTTTAAACTTGCCACCTGTGCTAGCGAAACGTCAGGAAGGAATTTCAACTACGGCCAAGTCGTAAAAATTTTAGTTTAAACACGGCCCCAGCTTAAGAATTTATCAAACTTTCTAGGTTCAGTGCTTGTAAAAAAAAACAAAATTAATTATTTATAAACATAAGTTAGATCTTTGATGAATGGTTTATACCTTTTATATTATTTAAATTTTAATAATTAGTAATCCATAGTTCCCCTCTTATCTTAAAAAAGGTGACATAGCCATACAACATAAATTTTATTAATATCTTATTTAAAAGCACATTTTTTATATATTTCAATTTAAAAAAAAATCATATTTAATTTTAGTAACAAAAGGATTAATTCTATTTATATGTAAATTTGCAATTTAAATTAGAAAATGAAAACCGGTAACCATAAATACTGGAAATGCTAATTGTATGTTTATTAGAACTTTATGCTTATATAATTAATCATTAAAATATTTTCTCCTTAATCACCCATCTATTATTTATTTTGTTTTATCATGTTTTTTTTAAAATTTTTTTAAAAAAGTTTGATACAAAGCTTAGAGGTAAAACATGTTTTTTTTATATTATGTTTCAATCACGGGGTCTTTTTCAGTATAACCAACGATTTTTCTAATTTATAATAAACGATGAGGAGGGTGCTTTTTCCCTTAGGTATATTTAATACCTTTACTTATTTTTTTAGGTTAAAGTACAATAATTAAATTTTTACAGTCTTATCTTAAATTTAGTTTTTGGTATAAAAACACATAAATAATAGCACAAAAGCAATTTTTTTTATCTGGGTTGGTTTGGCCTTTACATTGTTTTTAAAAAGCAATCTTTGTATTATTTTTCAAACCTGTTTTGTGTGAATATTACTTTTTTATTATTATTTTAATTTTTAGTAGTATATGGAACAAAATTGTACTATTAATGGAAACTGATAAGTCAGAAAAATCTTCCCCTGATTCATCAGCTACAATAACAGCGCCTGAAATTCTAACTCAGAAAACCCACCATTGGTCCATAATTACTCCTCTGATTCCTCTCGTAAATCGCACCGGAAGTTCAAACTCCTAAAAAGTCAGGTAAAATACTTCTTTTTTTATATGTTTTCTTTGACATCAGAGGTTAAAGTTCGAAATAAAATGTAGTAATCTCAAAGTATTGTTGTATTCATGTATGTATGGTTAAATATATTAAGAAATTATCAATCCAGGTAACTTAAAAACATTACTTAGGTTATAAAAAGTAAAGAAAACAATATTTCCATTTAAATGATGACACCCTCTTTTGCTGCAGATCTTAAATGTTGTAAGAACGAAAATTTTTATGTGTTTAAAACTTTAAAATAACCAATTAGGTTTAAACTTTTATATATTGTGGCTTTAAATAATGAGAAAAGGGTAAAACTTATTTATTTGTAATCTTTTATTACAGCCAAAAATCACACATGATTTACCCTTTGTTATAAGATGTTTACATTGAGGAATGTAATGTATAAATAATATATATAAATATATGTTTAGGTTTGCCGAAGCGTCAACTTCTAAGTTATCACCTGTATCTACGGGTAGTGAAATAGAAGAAATTCCATTCGATACTCCGTCGCCAATAAGGAAAAGGTATGTTATTATCAAATATTTTCTCGCTTCCTTGTTTGTAATTTAACAGGTTTATATACAAGTTGAAAGGCTTTGATTACTTTTTTTAACCCTTTATGACGCTCACGAATGCTACTATGAAGCCTAAATACTAGGTACCATGTTTCTAGATGTTTAACCCATTTAACCTTAGTTCTGCCACATTGTTTAAGTTCCGAAATACACAGACCTATACAAATAACGTCTACCTCTGAACTTCCCCGTCATTAAATGGTCGTGCCCAGCGTCCTCCTTTTGATCAATGCTTTAGGTTTTAGCTTTTCTTCTGAGCCTTATAAACTCCTAGCAGAACCGGTCTAGGTTGTATTCTGTTAGACTCAATCTTTCTGCTTTTTAACCTACAATGTCATATGGGAGTTTTTAGGGCCTGGCTTTCAGGCTACAGTCAGATTTTTGTACAGTCCAATTTTCTCTAGTGCATTTTTATAATAATTAAACAGCTTAAAGCTGATTCCTAAATGGCTGACTGTCTGAGTCCATTGTGCAGCATGTACTACTGCAATTGTTGCTTGAAATACTGTAGCATTCTATTGGGCATTACTCTATGACAAATAAACATAAACAAAATACTAATTAAAATTGTGTGTTTGCTAGTTTTTCTTTGTGATTTTTTTAATATAGTAGTAATGTCTAATTGTTATAAATCATTTAATGTTTCCATTAATTATATTAACAATACAAATTGCTAAAAATAAAATAAAAACTAAATTTTTAAACAATACACTTAAATAAAACCAATCAACCAAAGGTTCATTAATTATCTTTATTAAGAAACCCTAATTTTTAGATTTAAACTTGCTGAAAGTAAAGAAAATACAAAGAAAGTCAGATTCGTCAGAAACCCTTAGCTGTAGCTCATCTAGAACTTTAAGTGTTCTATCTTCAACTTCAGTATGTGAATCTGACACAAAAATGAAAAACAATCTTCCAGTGTCCAGGGTGAAATGTAAGTAAACATTTTACATTAATTCTTAAATAAAAATTTTATTTTAAAGAATGGTTTTATTTTCTAGGAAGTTTTTATTGCCATAATTACAAATATTTCTTTCTTTTTTAGAAGCAAAGTTGTGGAAAAACCTGTGATTTTAACCAAAGCCAAAAGAAGGTAAGCCATTATATTATAGAAAAAAAAAATAATATGAAAAAAATAATGGGAACTTAATTTCTTTTGATTTTAATGAAATGACAATGTTCTGAATTCTAATATACAAATACAAAACAAACACAGCAGCAAATTATAATAAAAAGCCAGTTTAGGTTTCCCATAAACAGGGAGCTTTTGTGTTAAAAGATTCACAGTAGAAATGATAAAATATTGTAGTTTAATCAAAAACTAAAGACATTTTTGTTCTTTTATAACTTAGAAAAAAGTTGTGGGATAGTAAACACCTTTATTGTAAAAAATTATCAACAAAGAACTGCTGAGCTTTCAGAGATGGTTTCTCCTATTCCTTAGGACGATCTAAAAATACATATTTCTTGTTTTAAAGGAAATATGAAAAACTTTAAAGTTTTTATCACACATTTACAAAAACATACCTGTGTGTTTTAACTGCCTTTTCTAAATTGTCCTAGAAAGTAGATAACCTATTTCAAAAGCTTAGTTTTCAAATATTTTTGACTACATCTCCACTAGAATTCCAGATATTAATACTTATTTTTCACACTCTCTTTCTTTCATATTGTTAAAATTTTATAAAAATAATAAACAATGTTAAGTGTAAAAAAATATATATTGTTAATATAATATTCTTAATTTATATTAATTTTTTTAATAAATATTTGAATTTTAGGTTAAAATTTTCAAGATATCCTGGGGAATTAAAACTTGAAGATTTTCATCACCAAAGAAAGCAAAAAAAGTTTGCAGATGGCTAAAACTGCGATTGCTACTCTAAGAAAGAAAGTGGCTAACATTAAACGTTCCCGAGACCGTTATAAATCTAGAATTCATTCATTGCAATCATTATTATCATATTTGAAGGACAAAAACTTTATTTCTCTTGGAGCAGTGCAGAATATTCAGGTTATTTTTTTAAACAAAATATTTGTAAATTTTGGCTTCAAGTTAAACAATGGATTTCTTAACATAATTTTTCCACCACTTTTTGACCTAAAGTCAATTTTTTGTGTTTTTAGGAAGCAGTTGGTGACAGATCCAAAGTGTTATTATCAAGTTACTGCAAGGTTCAAGGAAACAAAAATATTGCCCTGAGTTAAGAAGCTTTGCAATGACTCTACATTTTTATTCACCCAAAGCATATAGATATGTAAGGGATAAATTTAATAAAACACTGCCTCACCCTATTACAATTAGCAAATGGTATAATAAGTTGGATGGAAAACCGGGATTTACGAAGAGTCATTAGAAGCATTAAAAATTAAAGTTGAGGAGGCTAAAATAAAAAAGTAAATATTGTTTGTAGCTTAGTTTTTGATGAGGTTGCCATACGAAAGCAAGTTGAATGGGATGGAAAACAATATTATGGATTTATCGATATTGGAACGAAAATAGATTCTGACAGTTTACCAGAAGCTACTGAAGCTCTGGTATTAATGCTTGTAGGGTAAATACCAATTGGAAAATTCCAATTGAGGTATTTCTTCATACATGGGCTGACAGGCAATGAAAAAGCCAACATTATTAATAAAGCTTTGGAATTTCTTAACGAAGCCGAAATTACTGTTTGTTCCGTTACATGTGATGGTGCACCAGCTAATTTTCATATGGCAACTAGTTTAGGAGCTGACTACTCTGATCCCCAAATTCTAAAAACATATTTTTGCATCCTGTTAACAAACAAAAAATATATTTTATAATGGATCCTTCCCACATGCGAAACTTGTTAGAAACTGTTTTGGAAGTTATGGTATCCTGGAAGATGCTGGTGGAAACCAAATTTGTTGGCAGTATTTGAAAAACCTCTTGGAAATTCAAACAACTGAGGGTTTAACTGCGGCAAATAAACTTAAAAAAGGCATATAGAGTACTGGCGTGAAAAAATGAAGGTAAAGCTAGCCAGCCAGACACTAAAGCAAAAGTGTTTCAGATGCTCTAGGATTTTTAGGGAAGACATTACTGAAGAATTTATTAAATCTAAGTTTAAAGGTTCAGAAGCAACACAAAACTTTCTACTTATTTTTAATGACTGTTTTGATGTAATGAATTCCTCAAGTCGATATGCTACCTATAAATTCAAACGAGCTTTTTCAATGGAAACGGAATCGTTTATTTTTAAGAGATTTTTTGAAATAAGAGAATATATTTTAGGTTTACAATATAGTGGCAAATCAATTTTACAGAGTGGTAGAAAATGTGGTTTCTTGGGTATGCTTATTAATATTGAAAGTATTTTAAATATCTATAAAGATTATGTTAAAGCTGCTAAATTGCAATATTTATCAGTTTATAAATTATCCCAAGACCATTTAGAGATTTTTTTTTCAGCTATTAGAAGTAGGGGCGGGCATAATAATAACCCATCGGCCAAACAATTTCAGAGCGCCTATAAAAAATTACTAATTCATATTGAAGTAAAGGGTGCAGATACTGGAAATGCTACAGCCATTGATTCGACATCCATACTTCACTGTAGTAGTGCTACCAGAAGAATTACTGAAAATGAAAATGGGGATGATTTATTGTTCTCAGAAGAACATTTAAAATTAGAAAAACATATTGAAGAAATAGATTTTATTAATTCTTCTGCGTGGCATTTAACTACTAGTAGTGAAGACATTGTAAAATATATAGCCGATTTGTAGGTCGCTCTTTAATGAAGTGTGTTGCATGTGAACAATGTTTAAATGTCTTAAAAAATGACGAATCTTTGTCATTACTTCAAAAAAAAAAAACCTTTGAGCATGCAAAGATGTTTAATGCATCAAAGCTACTCGTAAACCTATGTATGCTAGCAGAAAAGTTTTCGAGTTGTCCTACATGAAGTAGATATTTTTAACAGTAAAATAGAAAATATAATTGAAATTTTACTAAAAGCCACATTTAAAAATTTGCCTTCTAATATTTTGGATAATTTTGGTAAACATATTTTTGATTTTCAACCACTTTCTACCCATTTTACTGACCTAATAAAACTCTCCTTTAAAAAATATTTTAATATAAGAATTTACCATGAGACAAGGAAAAGATTAGATCAGAATATTGGAAACAGGGTTAGAAGCATTCTTACCAAAACAATTACATTTAAAAACCAATAGTAATAATCATTTTCATTTAAAATAATTTGTGCACCCTTTTTAAAAATAAAAAATTTTAAAACTTATTAATATCAATAATAGACATCTTTTTGGTCTTTGTTTTAATTAATAAACTTTTATGATAATTTAATAAAGTATTTGTTTAAATTAATACATTTTCATGATACAATAATAAAAATATTTTCTACCTATATTCATTTTTACGCTGGTTACTATAAAAAATCTATAGGTAAAATTTTGTTGATATAATAATCATTGGCTGTTACTTTAACCAAAATGTACAAACAGATTTAATATTTGTGATGTTTTTCATATTTTTAAAAAGAAAAGCAGAAGAAGCTACCAAAAAAGTTTCAGTATAAAATTAGGTCTACCATCCCCAAATAGTATTCATCTGTGAAAAAGCCTGTATAACTTTTTAAGTATCAAAAAGTATAGAGGCGCTAAAAAATTAACTTACAATTTTAAATTGTTACAGAGAAATGTATGAATTAATTTTAAAAATTATACCTAATTTAATTTAATCTTTATTTATCATAATTATTATTTATTTATTTCATCATAATTTCGACACTTTTTACCAATATAAAACAGAAAAAAATTTTAATAATAGTTTTAAAGAACAAAAATTCTCTTATTTGTTAAAAAAAATCAATTTTTGCAAGGTACCATTTAGAATCAGGTTATTAGTTCCTAGATGTTAAACATGCTGCACATGCATATTGTACTATATGCATGTGCAGATTATTTGTATTCTCACTATAAATATGTATGTAAATATATAATGTTATATTTAATGTATATAGAGTAGTCCGAGGCAGAAGCCCACTAAAAAGTCGAAGGATTTTCGTTTTTATAAACACTTTTGAGCTCTACAATTTAAAAATACTGTTAGAAACCAAATAATTAGCATAGGGCAGGTAAAGTAATTATACATTTGTAAAGAAAATTAAGGTAAACCTATTTCCAGGACACTGAATCCAATCAACAGGATCTAAATCTTTCCGTAACCTTTTCGACAATGTGGGAAATTAACTGTTTTTATTTTGAATTTGTCTTTCATGTCTTCTCATTTAAGTCCTGTCCCTGCGAACTTTGTACCGATTCTCTAAATTTTATATTTCTTTTTTAAATCGTGCCAACGTCTAGAGTATTGGTAAACAAAATATCAAGATAAGATAATTTATTGAAAGAGCAATCGATTTTACACTACAGTATTTGGATATAACTTTTAATTTAGGCAGTACTCCTTAAATAAGCTACTCCATATGTTGTAGTAAAACTGCAATTAAGAAACTTATCTTTTATTAAAGCGGAGATTAACCGCTTTTTTAAAACTAAGCTTAGCACTATTTTAACCCTTAATGAAGACTGGAGGTCAGAACGTCGGTTACGGTGTTGTTGTTTGCACAATTAAGGAAAGAACCCCGGCCTACTCATATATACAATGTGTCTACTTAGGTTGGCAACATATGAGAAACTTTTTTATTATTAATTTTAGGAAAAAAAGTTACTTTTCATAAAAAGTTCTGCATATTCTGAAATCTAAAATGCAATAAACAGATATCAAATTTTATCAATTTTATATGTCAAAAAATATGAATTTTGCTCAAGAGTAAAGTATATGTATATTTCACAATATTGAAAATTGTTATTATGAAAAGTTGTTGGGAAATAAAAATTGTTTTAATATGCAATTACAGCCTTCTAAATATTTTTTTTTTACAAATTTTGCTCACATTTCTATATATCTATATAATACAACTGATGTTTTAAATGCCACTGTTAAACATTTCTTGGCAGAGCATCCTAGATTACATGTACAATAATTACAGTTAAATTTCTGTTGTTCGTGAAGAGATGTTTCAGAAAATTATAAAAAAAAATACTACAAAATTAATGCATAACAATATTTAATATTGTGAAATAGAAAGGCACTTTACTACTAAATAAAATTTATATTTTATGACTTACCTTGTAAAGATTGAAAAAATTTAATATTTGATGATTTTATTTTAGATTTGAGAACATGCAGAACTTTTTTTCATTAAATTAATAATAAAAAAGTTTCCCATATGTTGCCAAAAGTACCTGTAGTTTAAGTTATTAAGTTTGAAAATGTAATATACAGTGATAAAAAACAAAAGTATTTGTTTCATTTCTCTATGTTCATATTTACAATCACAGATCACTCAATCCCTTATCTGAAATATAAGAGTTATCAAGGTATATGATAAAGTTTTAAATAAAATATTTAACTACTGTCATACTAAAAATACAGTAAAACCTCTCTAATTCAATTATGTAAAGAAATATTCTACTAGTAGAGGTTTCCATTCATTCATTCAAAACATTAGATTCAACTAATTTTAAGTTGGAGAGCTGAAAGAAATAAAAATTTTAGTTACAGATAAAGCAATAAACATATATATTCTCAAGTTAAAAGTTACATAACAAATGTACAAACTATTGAGGTAATTAGTTTCAAATTATCAAGTAATTTAGGTTGTGAAAATCAAACTTTGGTATGTTTAAGTAAGATGCAAAGGTCAAATTTATTTATTCGAGTCATGGAAGGAAATGGCTTGCAGGGACTCGCTACTTATACAGGGTTTAGATTTCAAGCAATAAAGGTTTTAAGGCTTAAAGAGAAGGGAACGATACATTTTTTTAGTTGTGTACATTTTTGAATTATCAAGGTGAAAAAAGGCAGTGAATAGTAACCTTATTTATTATACTTGTTAAAAAGAAAAGTATTCCAATAGACATTATCATTATAACTTTATGCCTATGTACTGTTGTACATAAAAACATCCCAGTTTTTAAGCTTAATAAAGGACTGTTTGTTATCCAGAAATAGTATACAATATTTTATACTTTTGTAAGTACAGCGCTGTGTGGTAAAATTATTTCACTCACTTAAGAGCTGGTGTAATTAAATGAGGAAGTTTACACAAGAGTCTAATAATAAACACCTAGTTTTAAATAATCCGCTGGACAATAAACGCTTTACTAAAAATAAATAAAATAGTGTACACTATTTCCGAATAACAAACACCTTTAAGATTAGTTACTTTTGAAACTGGTGATGAATAAATAAATACATAAGAACAAAATCCGCTTTTAAACATCCCTTATTGGAAATATTAACTTTTTTCAGTGTTTATGGCATTGCGCCATCACAAACATTTTTATAAGTGGATTTTTAACCTCGAAAAATTGTTTTTGTTTATTATCTGAAGTGACGTATAGTGTCATTTACTTTAGATGCTGTTGATCAAATCAGTTTACAATACGCATTGTTAAATAATTCAATCTAATAGAAAGAGATAAAATGACCTCGAAGTGCTTTACAATATCTGAGTTCATATAATTTTTATTAAACGAATACTCCGACCTGCCCAATCAACCTTGAATCACCCGATATTTATAGAGTCAGATCTCCAATGTTGCCGGTGCAATCAGCTCGTGGATTGCGTGGAACTGTCATATCAATAAATGTTTATTTTTAAATCGATGTTGCCTATATTAACACAAAAACTAACATTTTTGACTACTTTTATTACATTTTTAAGTCAATTTCCTGATTTTGATTTTTGAAATCTGGCAATTTGTTTACGTTTATCCAAAACAAAAACAAAGAGATCACTATACCAAACACCCGGCCTACAAACTGGCGTTGCGTTAATTCTAGTCCTTGAGTTCGTTGATACTACATCTAGTAGAGAAAGTATGTATTATGATAAACAGGACCCTTATTTTACAGGAAACTTCATGATGTGTCCAATTACTATAAAGGGTCCAATTACTGTATGGTTTACCCTAATTTTTATTGTAATATTAATATGATATTTTTTTAGATATAATATGTATTTTTAACTATTTTAACTTACTGACGAATGTACATTACTCTGTAATCTTAACAGGAAATAAATTATGAGTATGATTATGATAACACAAGGATGAAAAAGTATGTGAGTTAAGAGAGAAAACCGTTGCGAAAGAGGGGCTTAAAAAGTAAAGTCAAAAAACTGGCAGAATTATTAATAAAATGTACCTTCACTTCTTCCTTCTGTTGGTAAAAGTTTAAAATTTTAGACAATTGTTTTTTTACCCATTTTTTATCTATTATAAATAATTAATGTAACATTTTTATACTCACTTCTGAGACCCAAACAAATGAAGAATTATATTTTTTTTCTAACCAAATTTTTAGATAAATTTGAAAATAAAAAAAGGGTTTCAATAGTTATTTCTTTCATTTGTGAAGAATAGTCTTAAGTATGAATTTCGATCTTTGTGTTGTGTAGCAGAAAACACTTATTTTTATTCAATAGTGATCTGGAATTATTAAAATAATTTTTGAAAAGCCCTTTGCTAAAAACAAACAGATCACACTTATTATATATAGGGCGGCCCAGCAAACACGTTGTGCGAAATATACAGGTGCTTACATAAAATATACAAAATTTTAGTAAATTTTCAACACTATACAGGGTATCCGGAAAGTTCCTACCAATATCTCTGGTCTAAAATATTGCAATTTAAGTAGAAACAATTACCTTAGTCCAAAAATTAATAGTAGTAAGGATATTAAGGGGAGCTAAAATGAAAATTTAATTTTAGATTTATTATACATTTACAGTTGTTTAAGTAACTGGGTTACATTATAAATAGGTTAACTTCTGTTAAATTAGTTGATTTTAACATATTCAGTTCATTTTTGTTTTGTTTTATTGACGCCTATTTCATAAGAATGAAAAAACTACAACTTTTTTTAATGTCTAATATTGAATAACGATTTGCGCCCATTAATAAAATAGCAACTAGGATTCTCAAAAATTAGAATTTACATATTTTAAGATGGTAAGGAAAGTAGGTTTCTTATTTCTCCATTAAATGTAAATTAATTTAACATACAAAAAGTTATACGTTGTTTAAAACAAGGTGATTTAGAGGTAATAAAATTATTTCCCTCACTAAAAAAACCTCTTACTGCCATTTTTCAATTCAATATATCTCAGAAACTGCGGAAATTTTAAAAATAAATTGAAAAGAATGATATTAAGAAACAAGGATGACGAAATAAACCAAATTTAATATAAACGTTGGCCTGAATAACTTCTTTTTTCTGACAAATTGTGTGAGACATAGGCGCACGTTAACGGGTTTTTAAGGAGTTAAAATTGGCGTACAAACCAACATATTAAGAAAATACGACTTTAAAATTAAACAAAGATCAATATGATAGCAATCTCAATTTTTTCAGATTGTTTACTCATGGGGCGCGTAATAAAATTTTTTAAGGGTAAAATTTTTCAAAAAGTCATCTTTAAAAAGCATTAAAAGAAATAGCAAGTGCAAAAAATATTTAAATCAAGACCAAACTCTGTCATATTTTTCACTGGTATATTTTCCAAAATAATTTCGATAGTTATCACGTTATTACCTTACAGAGTTGAAATGTTATTTTTGACAGACATATTTTTATAGTGCATTATGTTTTAGACAGATGTCATTTTCGTGAGATGTAATTTTAGACAAATGCAGTTGGTGATAACTTTCGTTTTTAACAAATGCAATTTTTATTTGAAGACGTCGGTTTTGACAGGTGCCATATTTGACAGATGTTATCTTTGACAGATGTTATTTCGACAGATGCCACTTTAAAGAGATGCAATTTTTAACAAATATATTTTAAGAGAAGTCATTTTTGACAGAACTACTTTTGACATATATAATTTTTTAGTGTTTTCATTTTTGCAGATGTCGTTTTTGACAAAAATCTAATTTTTGACAGTTGCCACTGTAGGGAGGTGATATATAATCGTTATATGTCATTTCTTTATGGGATTTCTTAGAAATACCCTGGAAAATACCGACCAAAGTTAATTATTCTTTGAAAAATTTAACGGGAATGTTCCATGCTTGCTAAAAAATACATTTTTAAAATCACTTTACTTTTATTTTTATTCACATTTTTAGACATTCTCAATATAATAACCAGTAGTGTGAAAAAATATCCATCAGTTTGAATTTTTCTCTCAAATAAGCCAGAAACAAAAATAGGCAATAACAATGTATAACAGTAAAACACATTCTAGAAAAAAAGGTACATTACCATTTTTATATTAATGTATAACGGCTTGTTTATATTAATTGCAACCTCATAAGGCCTTCTAGAAAAGTCCAGTAACTTGCATCTAACATACGATAAAAAGGATGTTTTCATTTTTTTCTATTATAGCTTTAAGTGAATATGTACTTATACCTGTATGTATGACAAATAACACATCAGACTTACCTATATGAGACTCTTACAAAAAAAAATGCAACCTAAGTATTGTATAGAATCTATTATCACATGAAAGTCAGTGAATAGGGCATGCAAAAAAATGCTTTTAAAAGGTAACCCTTATCTTAAGTGTGGGAACATATTATACATCTGAGTATAAAGTGCATTTTATCAAGTTACCTATACACCCATATTTTTACAAAATATTTTTCCCATGGCATATTGTGCTAAGTACTTAATATATTTATATTACTTATTTATGCTTAGGGTAATTTTTACTTACCGTACCCGACGCCGATTTTAATGAAATTTGTTTTTTTTTTTTTTGGTCTGATGGCCTTACAAACTGGTGTATTGGCCACGAAAGTTTATAGTGCATAATTAAATATTTCTATTGGTGTCATAAAAAGAGTAAAGGTCAAAGTTTATTTTATTACAAACATATGTTTGTGTGCAATGTATATTTACTATTATTCAAAGGGTAATATAACCAAATAGATCAGGAGAGTAGGATAAATAGGAATTAAAACAGGGACACACGCTTCTCGCCCAGGGGTCTATCAGGGCATTTTTAAATAACATACAGTGTGGACCCGGATTGAAGGGAAATACATTTATGGTAAACATGGTTATGGTTAGACATGATTTGTAGTTTACGTTATATTTTTAATTTTAATGTATTATTAATGAAAAGATAAATTTCTTTAAAGATTTTGGGATTATTTGATATTAAAATGTATGGCATCCATAAAAGGGTTTAAAATATTATTTTTATTAAGGTAACGATAAATTCATCAATTTTATCCTTATGTAAAGACAGTTAAAAAGTAGGTGGTTTATATCTCCAAATTCTCCGCATGGACAAAATGGATCTGGTTTAACACCGATTTTGTGCAGATGTGCAGGAAATATTCCATGATTTAGTTTTAATCTACTGATAGTTGACACTATTCGTCTGGGGTAGTTCGCCTTTTGAAACCATTGCGATGTAGGAATGGTGGGTTGAATTTTAAAGTAATGTGTGTTTGTTTGTCTTCCATATTCCATTGAAATTTGTTATACGGGGGTTTTTTAGGGCGCTGATCAAGAATCTGAAAGAATTTTTTGTCGGACACGTTTCGTTTCCGAGATATCTATCATCAAACTTCAAAATTTAACTAACCACATTTTTACTGAACCTAAAATGATCACTAAATACCTCATATTTATACAAAAATTAGTGATTTTCTTTATTTTACTGCGTTTTTTGGATATAATTAGGTCTTTCAACTTCTTGTTCAATATGAAAACAAATTAATATACTATTCCAAAGCCTTCCATTGGAATTTGTTAGTAATCTTTGGGAGCTTTGTAATTTGGCAAATTAACTTAGAAAGATAAATAAAAATACGAATTTTTCAATACATTTTTAGTATTTAGTGTTCATTTCATATAAAAATCACCAATTTGTGTAAAAAGAAGGGAAAATAGTGAGAATGCGGTTAGTTTGATTTTCAAGTTTGATGATGGGTACCTATCTCGAAAACGAAACGTGTCCGACAAAAAATTATTTCAGATTTGTGATCAGCGCCTAAATAACCCCTTATACCAAATTTCATCAAAATCGGCGTCGGGTACGGTAAGTAAAAAATTACCATGCTTAGTTCTAAAAGAACAAACTTTGAAAATTGTTGATAAAGTAGAAGTTTTTTTCGAAAAATAAAAATGTTTTCCTATAGTCATCACCAACTGAAATAGATACACGAATACACGGTATAATATGTATAATATATCATCAATTTTATCATTTAATTTCAAGGTACTTACACTGCTTTTTTGTTTTGGTAGTTTAGTGACCTAAATATTAACGTAAAATCTAAAATATTCCTAAGAACTTTTGTCGTAAGTTTTGACCACATAGGTATACTAAAAATAAGGGCGCTTAATATGAGGTTAAATTTTATCAAGCAAATCTACTTGCTACGAAAAACAAAATTGCAGCTTTTCATATTGTATCTTATAACAAATAAATTGTTTATTGAAATGCAGTTAGATTACCTACATTCGAAGAATAAAAACAACAACCCTATTATATTTTGCAGGCGTACCTATCATATATACTTACCTATGCGTATAATAATATATTCTAAATTAAAAGATTCTATTTTGTTTAGTTTTACTTACCCACATATTCTACAAAAACACTTAAACACTATATAATGTCCTATCACAGTTACACTAAAACTACAAAAAATATATATTTCCAAATAAATCACCTGACCTACAATAAATACACTTTCAAAGCACTAGAGGTAGAGACGGACGCGAATCAAAACCATATGACAGCCGAACGAAGAAAATATATTATTATTGAAATAATGTATTTTTTGCGTTCCAAAAATAGAAACGGAACAAAGGGTCTGTTTATGTTTTTTGCCAGCGACCGAGTATAATGTAATGTGATAGGATGGATGTTTGCAGGGTCAATAATATATTTTATTCGCCGTAATAATTATGCAGTAGCAAAAAGATTAAATATGAAGGTTTTTAAAAATCTATAACCTAAATATTATACAAATTTGTTAAACTAGGTAAACTAAAAACTATATGACCTATATAGATTTAGTTTGAATATTAAAACATTGGTAAATTTTTACTTTACGGACATGACGCCGATTTTCATGAATTTTGGCATACGGGGTTTTTTGGGGCGCTGATCGCGAATCTAAAATCAGTTTTTCCGGCAACCTCTGGTTTTGAGTTATGAGGCCTCAAGTGGATTAACCTCAAAATTCTCCTTCTTGAAACTGATTACCATCAAATGGGAACACACATAATTAGGCACTTATATATTAAACCAATACACTAAAATTTTTAATAATTTATTGTATATTTTAAGTAAAAATCACCTCAAATAAATCAACTTTTCTTTACATTTTGCGTCCATATATGGTGTATAACTGGTTGCCTAGTTCATAATTAAATTTTGGAAAAATAAAAAACTAGATTATTTGAGGTGTTTTTTACTAAAAATAAGCAATAAACTTTGCAAATTTTAGTGCTTTCAGTTAATATATAAGTGCCCAATCAGTGTATGTTTCCTTTTTATGTAATCAATTTCAGAAGGAGAATTTTGGGAAAATGTCCATTTTGACGTTAGTCCACTTGGAGGTCTCATAACAAAAACTAGAGGTTGCCGAAAAAACTGATTTTAGATTCGTGATGAGCACCCAAAAACCCCGTATGCCAAAATTCATAAATCGGCGTCATGTCCAAAGTAAAATTTACCAAAACTTAAAGAAATCCTGTTGTTTCACTTTTTCTGCTTAGGTAGTAAAATTATTTTGCTGCCTAGGCATCAAAAGTTTTTTGCTATAAAAATATAATAATTTGCAAATTATTTTGATTTAAGGTTTCAATAAGAAATATGGCTCGGTTATAGATGCAGGACTCGCTTGCTCGTCCGTAAACCTTACACCTCGCCATAAAAAGTTTCACTTTTTCTCCTTATAAAATAATATAGTATTTTACCCAAAAGCTCATGGCAAGCAACAAAAGGTACATGAAGGAAGGTCTAAAGCCAGGCAACAAAGGTTGAATACAAGAGTATACCTAATTTCGGCATACAATAACAAAACTGAAGTTACAAAAAAAAAACGACAAAATAAGAAGTATAATAATAATAATAATAATTTAAATTTGTCTAACTTTTTAATGGATTCGGTATAATTAAAATTATGTTGGAGTGTTTAGACGGTTAAAACCTTTGCAGCTTTTTCATTTAGGTATATGTCATATTTTTTTCTAGCCCGTATGTCTAAGATACTGCAAGATTAAAAAGCACAACGTTATATGCCCTTTAACTTTCCCGGTAACTCTGGTTAATGATTTTTTTAAGATTTCTAAAATGTTACATCTGTAGCATTTAAAATTTATTGCTATGGTTAACAATATGTACCTACATATGAGTAGACTAATAATACAGAATCAACCACCCCCTCCTTCCCTACACCCCCCACTCCAAGCCCCGCCTTGACCTTGAATGGCCACGTGTACGATACATCATATCACCCCCCTCCACTTGACCTTGACTGACTGCGCATGCGTGTCATCCACTCTTTGTCTTGTGACCTTGAGCATTACTACGCATGCGTGCCTCTCCCACTCTTCGTCTACTTGACCTTGATAATTAATGCGCATGCTTGCCCTTCCACTCTTTTGCTCTTCGACCTTGAACTTTGTTAAGCAGGCGTGCCTTTCCCACTCTTCAATTTATAAAATTTGACCTGGGCATTGTGGGGGAGGTTTATAAAATTTGGCCTTGGGTCTGGTGTGGGAGTATTGTGGTGGGGGTGCATCAATATATATATATATATATATATATATATATATATATATATATATATATATATATATGGTTGTACGGTTTGTAATAAAGCAGGCATTTTGTAGTGAATGACATAATCAACAACACATCTGTTTGTGCTACTGCTGCTGCTATTGTTGTAGTTACTATAGTTACTATTACATAAAACTGGTGGTAATTCACTTAAAATTATATACACTTTTCACGTCTTAAATAATAATAAAGTTAGTTGTCCACTTGTTAAGGGTTTCTTTTCATGTGCCATAATACAGCTTTAAAGAATGGTTTGTTTTGGCCTTCGAGAGAAAATTCGCCCATAAAGATATAGGTTTACTGTAAGTTTCATGCAAATAGGCACATGGGGGCCTAAAAATTAGAAACAAAATATAACTAAAATTCATTTTTAGTTCATTTACTATCCTACCTTTGCTTTTTTGTTTCCAATAAATAAATAAAAATCATAACTGTATATTTTGCTTGCTTGGATCTTTGCAAATATGTGCTTTTCTGTCATATATTTTTGGTATTAGATAAGTAACGGTTATCGAAACTTTAGTCAGGTTTCTATTATTACATTCTAAAGCACCCTAGAACATAGATTTTTACACTATAAAACCAGAATACTTTATTTACATATAGGGAAAAGTACTTAATTAATCTTGACATGGGTTTTATTATTATAGGCGTAATAAAAAGACACAAATTGATAAATTAGCATACATTTATTTGACAAAATCCTTTTAAAAATATACATAGAGGGCACTAGATGGGAAAAAATCAATAATGAACTAAGGCCTGGCCTATAGGCAACTAGGTTTACAATAATATATATGTGTGTGTGTAAATCTCTAAAGCTTTGCCCACACTTATATATTAAATGAATATATTAATTAATAATTAGTTTATTTCTCACATAGTATTTATTCTGCAACAAAATGTAAATTTTAGTGTATTTGATGCGTGCCCCTCCCACTCTTCGTTTACTTGACCTTGATAATAACTGCGCATGCATGCTCCTTCCACTCTTTTGCTTTCGACCTTGAACTTTTTTAAGCCTCAATTACATATTAGTCTCGCCTGGAGTTTAATTAAACCTATATTCTAAACGACACTTTTCCTATTAGAAAGCAATAATAATGCAACTTTACAATTTTAAAGGTATCGTATCTTTTAATCAAAATTAACAATAATCTTTTACTGAATCGATTCACTTGAATCAATCACTTGAAAAGATTCGTTCTAACCGATTCACTTTATTATTTTTCCACAACATGTGTTTTATTTATTGTAAATTATACAACCAGTTATACATTATATATATATTTTTACAAGGTACAAAACTGGATTCATTTGAAGTGCTTTTTACTAAAAATGAGCAATAAATTATTGTAAATTTTGGTGTAACTGTTTAATATATAAATGTCTAATAAGTGTATGTTGCCATTTGTTGCTAATCCATTTCAAGAAGGAGAATTTTAAGGTTACACATAGCAAAAGTACTTAATTAATCTTGGGATGGGCTTTATTATTTTAAACCTAATAAAAGATAAAATATATTTATATATTTAATAATTAGAAACTTTAAGTATGTATACCTGTTCTAATAGGTAAATCAGGTGTGTTGTGGGGAGAGCAACGGCATTATGCTTTCTTCTAATACTACCACGTTTTCAGCACATCGCTTCATATCCCTCCAGGTACATATATGCTCGAAGGTTAGAAAAGCACATCGCATCATATCCCTCCAGGCATATATATGCTCGAAGGTTAGAACACCTAGAGCAACACCATCTATACGTGACTATAAGTACCTACGCCAACTGATTATTTTAATAAATAAGCAGTTGTTAAGTCAGATTTTAACAAAATTTTATCTTTGTTAGGAATTGGTTTGAAGAGGAATGTCGTGATATGACTATCAGTGATCATAAAGAACCCATTTTATGTTTAGATGCTTCAGAAATATTATTGATTAAATCACATGTACATGAATTGTATAATTTAAATAAAGTTAATTATTAGTAGATTCTGTTTTTTAATTCTTCTAACCTAATACCCTATAATATTTAGACCTATAGATTGAAATAAAACAATCAAGTTTGGTAATGTATTTTTAAATAGACAAAGGGGGCAATAAACATAGGATTTAAAAGGAGCAAGACAGCTGAGTAAATATATATATCTATATATATATATATATATATATATATATATATATATATATATATATATATATATATATATATATATATATATATATATATATATATATATATATATATATATATATATATATATATATATATATATATATATATATATATATTTAAAAAAATTAAAAATCACGATTTTTAGACAAAAAATGAGTAATTTTTTAAAAAACACGTTTTTCACCCATATCCAAAGACCATAGAAAAAAGTAGTAAATACATTTTTGAAAGAAAATTAAATGATCTAAAAAAGATGGCACAAAGTTTGTTTAATTATAACTCGAATTTTGGATGACGAGGGAGTTTATGTCTGATGAAAAAATCAAATGCATTATAATATGTATATGTATTTAAATAATGTAATTACCAATTGTGAAATAAATATGTTTAGTAAAATACTGTTGCTTTAATTTTGTAGTTTTATAACATTGATATTGTGTTTAAAAAATAATGAGGGCTATATAAGTAAAAACTTGCTAGTAAAATCATTTAGTTTAAGTTAATCATGGGTGGTGTTAGCAATAACATTGATAAATTTGGTCGTCAGGGTATGCATGGAAAAGCACAAAAACTCCGTGGTTTGCCAGGAGTTGGATTCCAGCTTACCGCTGATGGTCAATATGATATTGTAGGAAAGCGTCTAACTAATGTCGCCACACCTATAGTAGCTAGTGATGCAGCTAATTGGGGATTTGTGAAGCAAGAAGTTCATGGACTTCGCACCCAAATGACTAAGATAATAAATGAGGATGTTATTAACAATTATTCTGCAAAATTCAAGAAAATAGAGCAGCTTGAAAAATATGTTCTTAATTTGGACCTGATAAAATTATATGAAAGGCTTGAAAATAATGAAAAAAAATTTCGAAAAATGGAGAAGACTGTTCACGAATTTATTAGCAAGCATGATTTGTTATAATATCCTACTTGGTTTAATAAAAAAACAATTTTTACAATATGTGTTTTATTTCTTAAAAAACAACTTTTACTATAATTTTAAAACATTATAATTAATAAAAATTACACAATATCTTTTGAATCTATCCAAGAGTTGTACTGATCTGGAAATCCCAACCATTTTACAAACATTTGATTCTTTTGGTTTTTTCTACGTTTGCGGAGTACTTTTTCCACCAAATAAACATCGAGACTCTTCGTTTTCTGTAGTTCTGCTTCGTAAAAACTTCCCAAAATCGGCTGGCCCTCTGTGGACTCCAAAATATATGTTGGTGGATTTGTAACATTGACTTTTACTATTTTGAATAGCTCAGTCGACCATTATGGCATATAACCTTTATCAAAAATGCTTTATATTTGCTTATGCGAACCACATCGCCTAAGTGAAACTTAAACTTTTTGGCATAACTTTAATATGATTATATGCATTAATCACGGTTTGTGGCTTTACATCAATCGGCCTCATTGCAATAGTGCGATGTTTGGTGGTATTGTAGGTTTTTGTTACACCTTTCAAAATATGTATCCATTTAAAAGAGCCTCTTAATGAAAACTGTTTATATAAAATATTTTTTAACGTCCTTATGACTCTCTCAACAATTGATGCCTTTTTTGTGCTATATGTTGAGTAATGATTAATTTTGTGTGTTTTCATAAGAGCTTGAAAATGTTTATTAAAGAATTCTTTGCCCAAATCACTTTGTATGTTATCCGGCGTATATTTAGCCTCTTTAATAATATTTTTCATTGCTCGAGTAACTTCGCTTCCGGTCTTGTTTTTGAGCGCTCGCGTGTACACATATTTTGAGTAACAATTTATGCATACAAGTATATAGTGATATCCATCGTTTTCGTCGGCATATTGTTGCATTTCTGCCAAATCAATTTGCCACAAGTCATGGTATCCTTTAATTATTGTATGTCTTCTCATAAAATTTTTTCTTGCAACCTTATGAAGTTCATTAACTACTTTACTTTTTTCCGTGTTTGCATCCATATCTTCAGTCGCTACTACAATATGGTGTAGTGTACTAAGCAAAATAAGCTGATGTATTTCTTAATAAACAATACCCTCTTCGCGAAGTTCCTCTATAATTGACATAATTTCATTATTATGCCCCGTATGGCCTGCCATTGTTGAACTAACCAACAATCGCAACCGGTCAACTAACTCCTTGGGTTTATTCCAATAGACATATTCGGATTGTTTTGTAGAAAAGTGTTTTTTGACGGTAGCTGAAAGTTTGCTTTTTTGTATTTTTCGCCGTATTGAACTACCTAATTTAGTTCCCAGCATTAGCGGTTTTATAATATTAATGTACTTTTTCCACTTGGTTTCCTTAAACCTTTTTGAATATTATAGCCATCATAAACGGCATCAGTCAGTTCCAAAATATGCTTATAGTTTTGTAAGACATGTGTACTTATCTCACTCTCATTACCCAATATGGGTGGGTTTTTAAAAATAATAAGTCGTATAGTTCATGCTCGCCATCAAATGTGGCCACATTTTGGTTATTTTGATCATAAAATAATACTTTTCCATTTTTAAAACGAACTTCCATTTTACCTATATAAAATTTCTTTTTATCGTGTTTTTTATGTACTCCATAT
This sequence comes from Listronotus oregonensis, assembly GCA_019359885.1. Lineage (NCBI taxonomy): Eukaryota > Metazoa > Arthropoda > Insecta > Coleoptera > Curculionidae > Listronotus > Listronotus oregonensis. Next base: position 45,774 of record JAHBCN010003796.1, on the reverse strand, counting down.
ACGGTGTCATATAAGGAGGGCTTGTGATGTAGTCCATTTAAATAGGAATCGAGAATTTTCTGTAACACCATGCCACTTGACCCATAAGTTGATGTCGATTTGTTTGACGGAGATGGTGTTAGAAATGGATTTGAGTCATCTTCTTCTTCTTGTAACGGTTCCCCCGATATAAAGAGACTTTTTGGTTTTCTTTTATAATCTTGATGTGCTATCGGAGTCAAAGATTCCATTATACTTGGTGACTCTTCTAACGACTCTTCTAACGACTCTTTTAGCATCCCCAATGTAGGTGTGTCCATACTGCTAGTTTGCATTGTTACTGTAGCCACATTAGGCCTTTGTTGAAAGCTTGTACCCTGTTGTCGCTGTTGCTGTTGCTGCTTTACGACATTAGATATGGAGGTCAACGGTTTGGAAATGGGTTCATAAAATTTCTCTAACTCAGAGTTATCTCTTACATTAGCTGCTTTAATTTGTTTAAATTTTTTTCTAACAGCATCCGTAATTTCTATAAGTTTTCGTTTTAAATCTATTTGTTCATCCATAATGATAACAAAGACGATGTTGTTCTGATGTCATACAATGACGTAGTGATTATTATATTCTAATGCTACACAAATATATAACTATCCAAGCCTTTTCGATATCTGCCCGAATTTAATTCACTATCCTTATCGATAACCAAAAAACCATATTTATTGTCCCAACATCGAGAACACATCTCTTGAAATTGTGGGAAAGTGATATCGGGTGCAACGTGATCAGAGAAAATATGACGTAAATTCATTTCGTCCTGCTTAAACATAATAATAAAATTTGCATTGTCACGCACAAGTTGCTTCGGAACTCGTGAATAGGTTTGAGCTAAATAAAAGCATCTACATTTTTATGACGTCCCATGCTAAAATATGATCGTATTACATCTTGGTTTTCACACATTACATCGTCGAATATAAAAACGGAATTTGGTTTTGCATCTGACGGTTCCACAATATCTGTTGCATTACTAAATGTGTAGTATCCAAGTCCTTTAATGGGAGTTAAAATGTTTTTAAATACTCGTATTTTGGTTGATATAATGACTTTGAATAAATATAAACATTTTCAAAACATAACCCCATAGGATGTGTAAGCAGTGAAATCATAACATTTGTCTTTCCACAATTAGATGGTCCAATAAGTAAGCCACGGATCGACAATGGTAACAAAGAGGCCATGTTTTCTAAAATGGGTTTGGCTGCCAGACCCGATTTTTTCATCCAAATTGAGGATATTAAATTTTTCTTTCAGACATACAATACGCATAATTTGTATAAAGTAAAAACACGTTTTTAATTTCAATCAGTCAGATGTCACTTGTCAAACGAAGTGGACAGTCTCATCATTCAAATAAGACTGGCAAGGGATTAGTTAACTCATTAATTAATAGTCTCCGTTCGAGTTACACATACCAGGCTATCAATATTGTGGTCCTGGTACAAAAGTTGAAAACGTGTAGCCAGAGGCGATCAGGGCATTAATCCGTTGGATGCTGCATGCAAAAACACGATATATCCTATTTAAATAATAAAATAATTTAAAAGCGAGACATCAGGCCGATTACGAGTTGGAACAGCGAGCTTGGGAAGAGTGAAATCAAAGAAGCAGACGCTAGTGAAAAAGCCGCTGCTTGGTTAGTTACAAACACAATGAAAGCCAAACAACGTTTTGGTATGGGTGTTAAAAATATGCATGGAAAAAGAAAATTAACGTGCAAGAAGAAACGTAAATGTAAGGGTATACAAAAAGTAGCTTTCGGATCGGCTCTTAGACAACCCATTCGTTTGGAATTACTACGAGCTGGCGGCAAAAAACTTGTCGAAAAAAATCTAATGAAAGCATCCAAAATCGCTTTAAGTGCAGCACGTAAGAATTTAAAAGCAGCAGGTGGTAAACGAAAAATTCGCACCCCCAGAATTATACCAATTCCGAAGCAGGGCGGTGTATTACCTTTAATTCCAATATTTGCGGGACTTTCAGCTTTAGGATCTTTAGCTGGAGGCGTGGCTGGGGTTATACGTGCGATAAGAAGTACGAAAAATGAGAAACAAAACAAAACTGGATCCTCATTGCAACTAAAATCAGCACCAAAAAATGGTTTCGGTCTCTTCCTTAAACCATATCGATCAGGCTTAGGTTTATACATGAGCCATAAAAGACAAACAAAAAACTAATAAAGTCCCTACCTCAACGTCCACTGTCTAACATAGATTTGGAGCATTACGCTACCCAAATGAAAATACCACATTTATAGGCGTATTTATGCGAGACTTCTTACCATTAAACGGACCCAAACGATACGAAGCAGCAATTGTTAATTTGGACAGTATACATGGGGATGGGACATTGGGTTGCATATAGAAAGCACGCATCGAATGTAACATACTACGATAGCTTCGGTGACTTAAAACCACCTTTGGAACTAATAAAATATCTAAAAAGTGGTCTTGAAGCAGCCAAAAATATCAGTATACATATGAACGACGCAAAAATTTGACACAGTCTGGTGTGGGCATTTGTGCTTACAGTTTCTGTCTACATAAAAGTATATATAGACAACAATATGTCTTTAAATCCAAAAGATGGATCGTGAAAGCTACAGAAAATGCATTTATCCTAAAGGCCTTTTCTCGGTGCGTAACAGCCTACTGAAAATGACTGCGGCAGAACTACAAAACATGCCTAGAAGTAATGATTGCTTGTGTCCCAAAGAGATTGCCTTAGTGTGGGATAAGCTGCCGGAAAATTTAAAAAGCTGATATTGATATACTAAAATATCAGTATTGTACAGAGCAACATAAACAAAAACTCATTAAAGAAGAAAGTGACAATACAATTGTTGGAGCGAAAAGGTTATTTTGCTGTTATTGTAAAGTAAACGATATACATATTCATGCAGAAAATGCTATAAAGTCGCCAAAATCAATAAAGAGATTAAAAGTCTCAATTGTTTAAATTGTTGCAGGCAACAATAAAAATACCTACAAACTTATAATTAAAATCAGTCATGTCACACACATTCACGCTCACGGGTCGGAATAGCGTCCTAAGCTCCAACTTTTACCCACCAATTGAACTGAATACAGCAAACCAATATGGGTTAGCACTCTTGGGTTTCTATAGTTACAATTCCATTTTCAACATTAATGAAAGGAACAACTCTTTTGGGTACCGAAAGAAAATAGGACAGAGGTCAGTCATATTACACATAAGTCCAGGAGCCTATGAAATAAGCGATATTGAAAAAGCCATGATTACAGCACTACAAACATCCACCAATGATCATGATGAGAAAATTCTATCACTAATACCCAATAATAACACGTTAAAGTGTGAAATAATGTCCAAATACATGATTGATTTTACTTGTGCAAACAGCATTGGAAAAGTAATTGGGTTTGAACGGGGCTTTTTAAAAAGTGACCAGAAACATGAATCCACATCGCAAGTAGATATTATGAATGTACGTATAATAAGAGTTGACTGTAATATAACGGCAGGTGCACATTTAAATTCAAAGGAGTGTCACATATTATACGAATTTGACATAGATGTCGAACCCGGTTATAAAATAACAAAAGAACCACAAAATATTATTATATGCCACTTCACCTAATGGTTGTCAGTTCATAGATAACATACACTACGCATATTGGACGATAACGGCGAGCTGATAGACTTTAGAGGAGAGAAAATTATTGTTAAGTTGGAATTGAAAAAAATTTCCTAAAGTATGGGCTTTTGCTTTAATAGGCAATTTAATTTGTTGTCTTCAATTCAACAAAAACATAAAAATAAAAAGGCAACCCAGCCGACACTCATTCATAGTTCAAATCTTCAAGTGAAAGGACATCGTAGCAGCAGCAGCCGTCGACAACGGCCGCTCTCAACCAAGGATTTAATTTTTTAAAGTCGATCGGGCTAAAAATAAGAAGTAAATAATGTTTTTGACCAGTGAGAAAATCGAAGTTTTCAACGAGCCTATCCTAGATAACTCTATTGTAAGTTTACAAGAACACACGTATAAACCTTATGGGTCACCTGCATTTGGAAACTCTGACGAAATACGCATCCCAATCCATTTTCAAGATGTAATTTTGGATGTATCTGATAGCTACATTTATATTGAAGGTACTTTTAAGCCTAAAGACGCAACCAAAAAATGTTATTTGTCCAACAATGCCCTAGCCTTTCTATTTGACGAGATACGTTTCGAAATGGCCGGCGTACCTGTCTCCTTTTCGAGAAACCTGGTATAACTACAACGTTAAAACTATGGTTTCATATGGTTCACAACAAGCGAAAAGCCTTTTTCCAATTGGTTGGGGTTTAAACGAAAATAATCAATCTATTTTAGATGCCAATAGCGGTGTTTTCAGGCAAATTACCTCTAAAATATCTTATGGGATTCGCAGAGGACTACACGAGGGCATCTTCAATATAAAACTAGAACTTATTTTAATAATTGCTAGGACTTTTCAAACTCATATATTGGCGAATCCGATGCCGATATCAAAATCAACAAAATAGAATGGAAAATCCGTCACATTACCCCAGATGATCGCCAAAAAGTGAAAATCCTGTCACGGATCAACAAAGGTGGCAACAACGCAGATATACAAATGTCATATCGAAATTGGGACCTATATCAGCTTCCTGCTCTCCGCCAAACAGCATCAGATGTTTGGGCCGTAGAACTAGTACCAATTTGGAGAAACCTCGATTCATTATACTTTCATTTCAAAGTAATGAAAATATTGACAACAGACAACATGATGCTACAAAGTTTAAAACAGCTGATATATGCGATGTTAGACTATACCTAAATTCAACTGTATATCCATATGAAAGATGGAACATTGATTTTTCGAAAAAAATTTTTGGACCAGCATATTATTTATACGAGAGTTTCCAGAAAATTTTCTATGGCCGCGAAATAAATGACCCAATGCTGGATATAACCGATTATTTTCAAATCCGTTTTTGTAATAGATTGTAGCCATCAAAGTGAAACAATTAAGACATCTACGGTTGATGTGAAACTTGAATTTACTACAAATAAGAGCCAATTTCCGAAGGATACAAAGGTCAACGCGTTAATAATACACGATTGCTTTTTTACATATAATATGGTGAACGGTAATGTCCACAATAAATTTGTATAATTGTAAACCACAACAATGTATTTTATTAACAAATAAATGTATAATTTTTTAATTTGTGTATTTTATTTCCCCAAAACCCACAAATCTTTAAAGTGTAAAATCTACACTCCATAGAGCACACTAGATTGTGTTAAAAGTAAAGCGGTTATAGCCCCGACCAACGTTAACTTATCTAGTACCAAAATTTCATGCTCTAAAAGCCACACCTTTGTACTCAAGTAACACCTTTTGCACAACATAGAACATAATTTTCTTTTTGCTGGTTGGCAATACTGCATTTTGACAGACATGAGTTAGCGTGGCTTTGTTATAAAACATTATTTTTTTATTTATCGGAGAACATACATACAAAAAACAAACAAACGAATGAGCACAAGGTACAATTATCTGCTATAAAGCGATTACAGCAACAATAAATGGTACATAATATGTTTTTTTATTGTTTTTAGATACTTTTATATGCTATTTTACGAATGCATAGCATTCTTAACGGTTCACTTGGGTTTTTGGCAAAGTGTGGAAGCAATACACCAACAAAATGGCAGACTCTTAACAAGGAACAAATCGTAGGATATGTTGAAAATTGAGTCGACAAAAACCTACTTTTTTAAGCAGTTAGTATTCTCATAAAAATATGTGAAATCTATTGAAGATTTACTCCATATACACAATATTCTAAACAAAGAGTGAAAAAAAATGTAAAATGAATGTGTTTTTTATAAAAAATATATTTTGCCATACGTTCCCATATAACGAACAAACACTACCAGGTTTAATGATAAGTAAATTAATACTATGTGAAAGAAAACTTGCTTAGACAGCTACTATGTCTTTATCTATTGAAGATAGAGTCCTATTATTATTATATTTTAAAATTTGTATCTTGGTCTCTGGTCTCGGAAGCTTCAATTACAATTTTCATAAATTGTTTCAATTTACATTGTTTAACGTTTTAAAATTATGTAAAATGGTTTCGTTAATTAGTAAATCTGACCTTATATCCCAAAACCCTTCTTTTGGGTGTCATATCTCACTATTGTGTTATAAAATATTCCTTAAGATAGATCTTTTATCCATTTGGGTATTTATATATATATATATATATATATATATATATATATATATATATATATATATATATATATATATATATATATATATATATATATATATATATATATATATATATATATATATATATATATATATATATATATATATATATATATATATATATATATATATATATATATATATATATATATATATATTTCACCATTCATACGAGAGCACTCTGTATATTTTAAGTTTATTTATATTAAAAAGTGTGTATTAGACAGACGCTTTATCATATTTTGAAAGCTTGGAGATTATTTTTTAATTTTTAGTTTGGTCTCAAGCTTAAATTGTAATTTTCTAATTTTTGTTTTAGCGTTTTAAAATTGTGTAGCAAATTGTTATGTATTTATATTTAAAAGTATTTATATAAACACTTTTGTGAGTTTCAGATTACTCATTGTATGATTGGTTGCATATCTTATTAGTTTGTAAGTATTGAAAGATGCATATAGTGTACGTTGTTTTCTATGATCTTCGAGCATTTACCCAGTGGAGGCCACCATGCCTTTCACTTTTATCTCTGAACAAGCAATCATTAACACAAAGTTTATTAAAATATGAGAGCTGTCTATTGGTTTTGACGACCTCTATTATTTGTAGCATTTATATAGAACTGTTTTATTGTCAAAGGTATATTAATTACCTAATCAAATTGTATGTAAGTAAAATCAATATAGCGTTTTCTTTTAATATGTATTATGACACGATTTTTGTAATGTATATATAGAGTGTATAATAAACAACAATATTTCTTTTGGGAGAGTCACTGCTTACACATCCTATGGGGTTATGTTTTGAAAATGTTTATATTTATTCAAAGTCATTATATCAACCAAAATACGAGTATTTAAAAAACATAACCCCATAGGATGTGTAAGCACAAACTTGATTGTTTTATTTCAATCTATAGGTCTAAATATTATAGGGTATTAGGTTAGGAGAATTAAAAAACAGAATCTACTAATAATTAACTTTATTTAAATTATACAATTCATGTACATGTGATTTAATCAATAATATTTATGAAGCATCTAAACATAAAATGGGTTCTTTATGATCACTGATAGTCATATCACGACATTCCTCTTCAAACCAATTCCTAACAAAGATAAAATTTTGTTAAAATCTGACTTAACAACTGCTTATTTATTAAAATAATCAGTTGGCGTAGGTACTTATAGTCACGTATAGATGGTGTGCTACTCTAGGTGTTCTAACCTTCGAGCATATATATGCCTGGAGGGATATGATGCGATGTGCTTTTCTAACCTTCGAGCATATATGTACCTGGAGGATATGAAGCGATGTGCTGAAAACGTGGTAGTATTAGAAGAAAGCATAATGCTTGCTCTCTCTCACAACACACCTGATTTACCTATTAGAACAGGTATACATACTTAAAGTTTCTAATTATTAAATATATAAATATATTTTGTCTTTTTATTAGGTTTAAAATAATAAAGCCCATCCCAAGATTAATTAAGTACTTTTGCTATGTGTAACCTTAAAATTCTCCCTTCTTGAAATGGATTAGCAACAAATGGCAATACACTTATTAGACATTTATATATTAAACAGTTACACCAAAATTTACAAAATTTATTGCTCATTTTTAGTAAAAAGCACTTCAAATGAATCCAGTTTTGTACCTTGTAAAAATATATATATAATGTATAACTGGTTGTATAATTTACAATAAATAAAACACATGTTGTGGAAAAAATAATAAAGTGAATCGGTTGCAAACGAATCTTTTCAAGTGATTGATTCAAGTGAATCGATTCAGTAAAAAGATTATTGTTAATTTTGATTAAAAGATACGATACCTTTAATATTGTAAAGTTGCATTATTATTGCTTTCTCTAATAGGAAAAGTGTCGTTTAGAATATAGGTTTAATTAAACTCCAGGCGAGACTAATATGTAATTGAGGCTTAAAAAGTTCAAGGTCGAAAAGCAAAAGAGTGGAAGGAGCATGCATGCGCAGTTATTATCAAGGTCAAGTAAACGAAGAGTGGGAGGGGCACGCATCAAATACACTAAAATTTACATTTGTTGCAGAATAAATACTATGAGAAATAAACTAATTATTAATTAATATATCATTTAATATATAAGTTTGGACAAAGCTTAGAGATTTACACACACACATATATATTATTAAACCTAGTGCCTATAGGCCAGGCCTTAGTTCATTATTGATTTTTTCCCATCTAGTGCCCTCTATGTATATTTTTAAAAGGATTTGTCAAATAAATGTATGCTAATTTATCAATTTGTGTCTTTTATTACGCCTATAATAATAAAAACCCATGTCAAGATTAATTAAGTACATTTCCTATATGTAAATAAAGTATTCTGGTTTTATAGTGTAAAAATCTATGTTCTAGGGTGCTTTAGAATGTAATAATAGAAATCCGACTAAAGTTTCGATAACCGTTACTTATCTAATACCAAAAAATATATGACAGAAAAAAGCACATATTTGCAAAGATCCAAGCAAGCAAAATATACAGTTATGATTTTTTATTTATTTATTGGAAACAAAAAAGCAAAGGTAGGATAGTAAATGAACTAAAAAATGAATTTTAGTTATATTTCTTGTTTCTAATTTTTTAGGCCCCCATGTGCCTATTTGCATGAAACTTACAGTAAACCTATATCTTTATGGGTGAATTTTCTCTCGAAGGCCAAAACAAACCATTCTTTAAAGCTGTATTATGGCACATGAAAAAAGAAACCCCTTAACAAGTGGACAACTAACTTTATTATTATTTAAGACGTGAAAAAGTGTATATAATTTTAAGTGAATTACCACCAGTTTTATGTAATAGTAACTATAGTAACTACAACAATAGCAGCAGCAGTAGCACAAACAGATGTGTTGTTGATTATGTCATTCACTAAGCAAAATGCCTCTTTTATTACAAACCGTGCAAACATATATATAATATATATATATATATATATATATATATATATATATATATTATTATATTATATATATATATATATATATATATATATATATATATATATATATATATATATATATATATATATATATATATATGATGCACCCCCACCACAATCCCCCCACACCAGACCCAAGGCCAAATTTTATAAACCTCCCCCACAATGCCCAAGGTCAAATTTTATAAATTGAAGAGTGGGAAAGGCACGCCTGCTTAACAAAGTTCAGGTCGAAGAGCAAAAGAGTGGAAGGGACAAGCATGCGCATTAATTATCAAGGTCAAGTAGACGAAGAGTGGGAGAGGCACGCATGCGTAGTAATGCTCAAGGTCACAAGACAAGAGTGGATGACACGCATGCGCAGTCAGTCAAGGTCAAGTGGGGGGGGTGATATGATGTATCGACACGTGGCCATTCAAGGTCAAGGGGCGGGGCTTGGAGTGGGGTGTAGGGGAAGGAGGGGGTGGTTGATTCTTGTATTATTAGTCTACTCATATGCAAAAAATCTGGTCCTTTCGAAAGAAGGGGAAAGCGGCATTAGGAGGAAAGTTCCGGTTTTCTTAGGAAAGTCAGGGGAAAAACTTATTAAAAAAAAACTCTGATTTTTTTATCAAATAACGTTTTTTTTCTAAACGGACGGACCTTTTAACGCTAAAGTTTCACTTTATTATTTTACTTTTCGGACGCCGGCAGTAAAAAGTATTTTTTGCCGCCACGTGCGCAATGCAATAAAAATATGAAAATTGCTTTTAATTTAAACGTTTCAAGAAAAATAGTTTGTTTTATTATTAGACAAAGTAAAAATCAACTACAAACTTAAAAAAATTTCCTAATTAAAACTCAAAAATATATAGTATCCACTTGTCTGTGACAGACAATTTTATGACAAATTTCATTCTCACTACTACGTTCTTAAATTGCGTTGTTTGAAATGGTGACTTGATTTAACTATTAGTTTAAAGAAACTAGTTTATTTTTCGGACGCCGTCATTAAAGCAATTTTTGGCCGCCACGTGCGTACTGCAAATATACCTAATAATTCGTAAATTACTTGAATTTAAATGTTTGAAGAAAAAATAGCATATTTTATTAGGAGAAAAGTAACTTTTTATGGCTCGGTTGTAGATGCCGGATCGCTAAGCTCGTCCGTCAATCCTACAACCTCGCTCTAAAAAGTGTCACTTTTTCTCCTAATAAAACAATATACTATAAAGCTAATAAGGTAATTTTTACATTGTTATGTCAGGATACATTTAATTTATTTTCCATTTTAAAATTAGTTCATACACAAAAATATCTATAATATGCAAATACGCCAATACAAGACCAATAAAGATTTCTTCAGCGCTTTTTACAACCAAATACTTTAAAATAGGTCGTAAGTTCTTTTGATGCATCACTATTAATGCCAAAACAAAAGAATAGAAAAGAATAGAAACCCTACTGTACCGAGTGTCCAATAAGAAGGACACCGGCTGTATCTCGGAAACTATTTATCGCAAGCGTTGGGGGAAAAATATTTTTAGTAAAAGTGGCCAATGAAATAGCTGGAAATTATTTTTAAGTTTCTAAAACTGCCGCGAGATGGCCCAACCGTAACGTTAAATAAAAAAAGTATTTTTTCTCTAAAATAAGTTAGTATTAGGTATAATTTTGATAACATCGGTAAAAACTCCAACTAATTCTGCATCAGTTTGGTTAAGGACTTTTTTTCGTATTTCCAAGAATAAGGGCGGGGGAAGATGATAAATAATGCAACTTTCAAATAGCTCTATCTCCACACCTTTTTGCGAAAGTTCTTCAAGTGGATACTCGTTTGAAAGAAAATTTAATGCTTTTAAATGTCGTTCTTTTCGTGTCGGCTAGTTTGTAGTTCACCAACTAGAGGGCGTTGTTTAAGAAAAACTCGGTATTTCGAGATTTTCTCGAGAAAGTTAAATACGACGATATGATTTTTATTATATATTTAGAAGACACAAAAAAGACCTACAATCTGGCAAAACTGCGTTTTGATATCTGCATCCGTTATCGAGTTATTTCAAATTAAACTTTGTATTGTGTTCACTACAAAATGAACAATCGAAAACATGAAAATGTCTTAATTGGCGCACTTATTAACTCTTATTTAAATATTACTCAAGTAGACTTGGAAAAAAAAAGACAAGACAATATCAAATTTAAAAGGGTCTGATGAACAAACTCAAAATCTAAAATTTGTGTCAGAACAGTTAAGGTTGTTATGTTTACAAAGGAAAGATATAGATATTCACCTAGTACCATGGTTTTATGTTCAATTTTGTTTACTATAAGTCCCCATGCTTATAAATATTTACGTAGCCATGCTCCGATTATCTTACCTCATCCGACACAGTAAAAAATATTTGTAATACATTTTTAACAGATCCCCATATTGATGAAAGAAAGTTCTTTTAACCTATGCTAGCAACATTTTCCATTATTTAACAGATAAAGAGAAAAATGTTATATTACTATTTGATGAAATTCATATTGAACCCTATTTGGATTATAAAGCAGGTAATACTGTAGGTACAGCAGTAAATAATAATAGTGTAGCATCATCCGCAGTAGCATTCATGATAACTAGTCCTTGCTCAAGTCTTAAAGAAGTTATTCATATATGTCCTGTGTCCACAGTAAACTCGGAAATGTTATATCAGTTTATTAAAACTATAATAGAAAATTTAGAAGAAATTGGATACCTAGTATTTTGTACAATTAGTGACAATAATGCAATAAATAGTAAAGCAATGAGTAAGTTTTCAGACTTAATGAACTTAACATAGTTTTTCCACATCCTATAGACCCAGAAAGACCACTATTTTACCTTTTTGACACGTTCATTTATTAAAATGTATTTTTAATAACTGGCTTAACTCATTAGTGGATAGCGTCCCCTTTAAGGGACCCATCTAAAATACGCTATAAAGTAAATTTGGTGGGGATTTCGGCTTCCGCGAGGAGCGAGGGATATTCTTTACAGACCGAAGCCACCTTTTAGTGCAAATACAACCGCCTAACGGTAAACAACACGCGTATTGAGTAAATAATGGATCCGAATTTATACTCGACTCGACATGGTGGGTAAGTTCACTAAATTTCTGTATCATAAAATTATAAATTCTTTCATATTGCATTGTTATAATATGTTAACATATGTCCTTGTTGAAAACTACATAACGATATTATGACTATTATTATACAATGGCCGTCACATTGAAGAAAATAACGCGTCCCCTACAAGGGACGTTGCTCGTGTAGGTTGCTAGAGGATAATTATATAATATTAGTAATAAAATACGTTTATTTCCAAATTAACAAAACTTAACTTAAAAAATTATTTTTAATAATTTTAGACTGACGCTACCTGAACTTTTGGACTGTATTGAGGATGAGCCTAATGTACCTGAGTCCAATATCTATATTCTTCCTCCAGTAGGAGAGGGAGATAATACTGACGTTGACAGTGATGACTCTGATGAGGAGCACAGTGCCAATGTGAACCATTTACCTCGAAGCATTTTATGCCAGCCTTGTGAAATTGTTCCATTAGGGGACGATGAATATGATTTGGATGATCTTATCCCGTTATCTGAGCTACGAAGAAAACTTATTATGGAGAAAAACAAATCCAAGAAGGTACGAAATGGATAGAACATCCCCAAGAATTGCCGGCAAATAATATGAACACGAGCTGCATTCCACTATCATCCTCCGCCAGAAATTCCGTTTCGCCGTGTGATTTTTTTCGTCTTTTCTTTGACGATGAAATAATAAATTTGATAATTGAAGAAAGTAACAGATACGCAGCACAAAACAATAGTGAACTAAATATAACAATGTCAGAACTTCATGTATTTTTGGGAATAATGTTACTATCTGGTTATGGAAAATACCCCAACAGATGAATCTACTGGTCAAGTGAAGAAGATGTTCCAAAAATAGTTCAGAATAGTATGCGGATGAAACATTTTGAGACAATATTAAAATTTATTCATTTCAATGATAATTCCAAATTGCCATCAGATGATAGACTTTACAAATTGCGACCGCTCCTCGAAATGCTTGGTAAAAATTCCAGGTCACATGGAGGACTAGATGAACACCTTTCAGTTGATGAAAGCATGGTGCCTTATTACGGCAAGCATTATGCAAAACAGTTCATAAAGTCAAAGCCCATAAGATTTGGCTATAAAAATTGGGTTTATGTTCCAGTAATGGCTACATGTACGGGTTTGATGTATATACTGGAAAAGACACTAATAAACAAAAAAACTTTGGTTTGGGTGGTGACGTTGTTATGTTCCTACTAGAACAGGTGGGCGTGCCAGAAAATCAAGGATTTAAGATTTACTTTTACAATTTTTTTACTAGTTTACCCCTTTTGTCCCATTTATCCAACAAAAACTATTGTGCTGTAGGAACTATCCGTGAAAACCGGTTAGAGAAATGTCCAATTTTAGAAAAAAAACACTGGACTTATTTGGAAAGAGGAACATATATGTATTATAGAAACGAGCAAACCCTTTTGGTCCAATGGAAGGACAACAAGCTTGTGACGGTCGCTACTAATTTTGAGACAAATAGTACTGTAACTACTTCCAGGTGGGATCGTGTCTATAAAACTAAAAAAACTATACCACAGCCTAAAATGGTATCAATATATAATAAGGGCATGGGAGGAGTTGATAAGCTTGACAATTTAGTAGCTGCTTATAGAACTAGAATACGGCAAAGAAAGTGGTATTGGCCATTAGTTGCCTATTTTCTGGACGTTTCGGTGGTGAATGCCTGGCTGTTTATGAAGAAGCTTCGACCCGATGACAGAAACGCGGAGAGCCTATTAGTTTTTAGAAGATATATTGCTTTGGTGTTTCTAAAATCCTTCGGTATAAAGCCACACCAAGGAAGAATTTCACATTCCCTTATAGATGCAAGATACGATAATAGTGGACATTTGATTGTATATAACGAAACTGATCGCCGCTGTGCATTTTGTGGAAAAAAAGCAACTTTATCTGCATAAAATGTAACGCGGCTTTGCATCCAAAAATATGTTTTTACAATTACCATACTGCATGAATTTAATATTACAAAATATTTATTAAGGATTATAGATATACTTTAATTTAAGTTTACTTTAACTTGTCTTAATGCGCAGCGTCCCCTATAAGGGACTGTTCTAAACTCAAAAACCACACAATAAAATTATGTTTCAAGTAATATTGTATGTTATTAAAGTCCTTTCCTTTATAAAAACAAGTAAGAAATGTCAAATTTTAACCAAAAATAACTTTTCCCACTAATGAGTTAATTCGAAACCCGATCAAACTCTTTCATATCCTGATTTTGAGACAGGTAAAAAAAAATGTGCCGCATTTTCTACTGTCAAAAAACTGCATGAATTGGAAAGAGACAAATTACCAAAGCATGGCTATTCACTTAGCTTAAAGGCTTTATATCCATTATCTATAGAAAGACAAAATGTCAAATTATCCCTTAAAATATTTAATCCTTTTGTTATCGAGGCTCTAAAAGGCCCTTTTAATAATTTATCTTCTTCACAAGACACAGCAGACTTTATTAGCATTATATGGACATGGTGGAAAATCGTTAACGTTAAAACTCCCCTTAAGGGAAAACATTTATTAGATAAGTACCAGGAACCTTTCACCAAATCAATACTAGCTTATCCCAATGAAGATCCTAAATTTTATTTCTTAAATCAAATACAAAATTGGTTAGATACTTGGAAAACACCTAATTTTCCAAATAACTTAACTAGGCAGACACACACTGCATTAAGTCACACAATCACTGGACTTCTTGAAGTTACTAAATATGTTTAACAGAATTAGATATGAATTATGTATTACTAGGCAAATTTCAAACAGATCCATTGGAAGGGCGTTTTGGAATGTACAGGCAATTAGCTGGCGGCCATTACCATATCTCAGTTCGCCAACTATATGAGTCAGAAAAAAGGCTCAGAATTCAATCTGTACTGTCACTAAAATGTAGACATTATGGAAATATTAATATAAATGAATTCTTTGAATCAGATTACGACACCCTCAGCGAATCCCAAGTAGATACCTCTTTAAGTTATGCTGACCAGATTGATAGTTTGTTATCCAAACTTGTAATTCAAGACTCGGACTCTGAAGCTGTCAGATCTGAAATGCCAGTTATAACTTATTTGGGTGGATACTGCTGCTACATTGTTTTAAAAAAAATCAACTGTGAGTTTTGCAAGGATAATTTAACATTAAATGAACCTTGCATTGTAGAAGATTCTTACAATCAGTGGCGGCTTTACAGGGACGGCAGGGTCGGCAGTGCCGACCCATTGGTCCTTAGTGCTCAATGAGTAAATAATTAATTAAATTCAAAACATTCAAACCAAAAATCTTAATCTTTTTACAGAACAACTACCTTATTTACTAGAAAGACATTTTTGTTGTATTATTTATTGTCTGCCTATACCGATTTACTTGCGTTAAACTCCTGCGATTAAGCTATACCAAAGTTCTATTCCACTTCTACTTTTCGAATCGCCTTGGTATTTCCTGGTCCGGCTTGCCGTACGGTTTCACTGGTAAATCACAGAGAAAGCTGCGAATAAGATAGGCAACCAAACATACATTTGATTTATTTTGTTCATGTATTAATAGCCACATTCGGCAAATACAGTTTTGCCGATTAAAATAAAGTGAGGTTAGGTTCAGGTTCTCAATAGACTTGATGGAAGAAACCCGCATCGATTTTTATTGATATTTTTAGTATTATACCGGAAGTGCGTGTTGATCGATATTTTAGTGTTTTTTTGGGACTGTTTTTAAAATAAACGAGCTTTAATATCGTAAAAGAAGTTTTAGTGTAATTCCGTAACACTTAACACGTAACACATTATTTTAATCTCACAGGTGTCAGGTAAGCCTTGTAATCTTGTAAATTTTTTAATTCCGACAAAAATGGAGGGAAGCTCTCTAACGGCAAACGAACAGGGAGATGTAACCACTATAACTAGTATGCCTGGCTTACGGGAAGTAAAACAAATAATAAATCGTTTTGTTGGCCATGTCTGTTATACGACAACTTGAAAGAACTCTTTCGTGCTCTATAAAAGCACGATATATCAAAAGGTCATATTTACAGTGAACTTAAAATTATTTGTTTTGGTAAACAAAACATTTGCTTGTTAGTAAACAACGGAGCTCGGCTAGAAAATGTTAAACATAATGAAACAAAAATAAGATAAAATATTAAAAACCACAAAAAAATTAAAAAACTTAAAAAATCGAAAAAATAAATAAAACGCATTAAAAAAACAAACAGAAATTAAAACTATTAAAAATCCTACATAACGGAATATGTTTTATTTCATTGTTAGGTTTTCTGACGAAAAAAAATAAGTCATCCATCTGCCGACCCGGGCTGCGAACCCACGAGCCGCCACTGCTTACAATCTTATACAATCTTTAAGTCGGGGGCGTCTTTTATATCCTCGTGAAAAAGTAGTAAATATGGTGTTGGTATCTTACATTTCTTATATTTAAAAAACTAATTAATGAATTTGAAGACACTTTTTTGGATATTTACAAAAAAAGTTAAAAGAGCACCTAGATAAGAAGTATGATTAAACTCCAACTATGACAGTAAACCCCAATTATGACAGTAAACCCCAATTATGACAGTAAACCCCATTCGTGACACTATACCGATAATGACGCTAAAATCTGCGATATTACGTTTATAGGAATATCGGGTTTTTGCTTTGAAATTTCGTTTTCCCGAAAAAAAAATCGAATGGGGTGCGGCTAAGGGTTCAGTTCACGTTCTGGCAGCCCCGTTTAAACAGGAAACCCTTAATAACATTATGAAAATTCACATAATATAACAAACTTGAACATAATAATTCCTATTCCTGCTAAATATTTTAGGCCTAGATGTCATGACGTCACGCGCAAAGCCCCGAGGCCTTTTCTTGTATAGGAGGTATTGGCTTGTTCACTATCATCACCCGAACGGCCCTTTGGAATTTTTTTAAATTCTTTCCGGAAATTATCACGCAGGTTCTTCCACTTTGTCTTAACTGCGTCTTCTGGAAAGATATTTTCAAATAAAATAACACATATTATTAAAAAAATAACAATATCAATTTATTGTATAAAGATTTTTTAATCATTCCGAAGAGCAAAACAAGTTAATTTCGTTTTTTGTCTCAGGTATGCCTTTTCGGCAACTAGCGTACAGCTTCAGGATTTCAAAGAGTGCTATAGCTGCTATGGTAGTTGAAATATGTCAGGCAATTTGGAGAAAGTTGGTAGTAATACATATGGCAGAGCCTACCGAGGCAGATTTCAAAAAGGTATCTGATGCTTTTGGAATAAGTGGCAATTTCCGAATTGTATCGGATGTATAGATGGGAAGCACATAAAAATTAAAAGGCCTCAAAAATCCGGCTCTATGTATTATTGTTACAAAAACTGGACTTCTTGCAGTCGCAGATGCCAATTGTAAATTCGTTATGGTAGATGTGGGATCTTATGACAAAGAAAATGATGCAGGTGTTTTTGAAAACTGCTCCTTTCGACACGCAATTGAGTCAGGAAAAATACGGCTACCAGAAGAAACATATTTGCCTGGTTCAGCAGTCAAAGTTCCTTTCGTTTTTCTTGGAGATGAAGCTTTCCCTTTGACAGAATATTTAATGAGGCCGTATCCACGATCCCAGTTGCAGGAAGGAGAAGAAAATGATGTTTTTAATTACAGATTATCAAGAGCTAGGATGGTTGTGGAGTGCTCATTTGGAATTATGGTTCCGTAAAATGGGGCAAAGGCGGACAGTAGGGGTGAAGGTGGACAATCGGGTATTGTCGTCGTTTTCGTCAAAGTCGTTAAACGCGTCGAGCTAATATTGTGAAATATAGGCGGCAACGGATCAGTTTGGGTTCAGTACGGGTAAAGAGCGCGGTGTTTATTGATAAAAATCGTTTAGTGAGCACGCAGGTAAGGTTCTAAGAAAACAGCTATTTTTGTCCATTTTACAAACTTTAAAAAGAAAGCCTTGTACACAAAAGAGAGTTAGGGCTGCCCAAGTGAAACATATTATTAGGTGTTGAACAGTTTATTGGCAATAAATAACCGTTATAAAAACGCCCTTTCATTGTTTATCGTTAAAGAAAATTTCAGAAGTTCAATTGAGTTGCTTTTTATAGGGGTGAAGGCGGACAGCATGGTTCGCAAATATCGCAAGAAAATCGGCATTTCCTTTATGAATTACACGGAAGAAAATCTGAAAAGGGCTATCACTCATGTTAAAAACCGTCGTAAAGGGTTGAGGGAAGCCGCGGAATATTATAAAATACCGAAATCCAAGTTATGTGACAAAATTAAAGGCCATAAAACAAGAAAACATGGAGGACAAACAAGTCTTTCAGAAGCAGATGAGAAAACGTTAGTTGAGGGAATAATTCAATTTTCTGAATGGGGTTTTCCGATTACCAGAACTGACATAAGAATGTTAGTGAAAAGCTTTCTAGATAGGGCAGGAAGACAAATTCCGCAGTTTAAAGACAACCATCCTGGCACTGAGTGGTTTTTTAAGTTTCTACGTCGACATGATATATTAACGGAACGATTCGCCCAGAACATAAAAAGAGCGCGGGCTGCCGTAAATAAAGAAATTATACAGAGCTATTTCGAAAATTTAAGAAAAACAATAGAGAACGTTCCACCCTGCAACATCATAAATTATGATGAAAATAATCTAACCGACGACCCAGGAAAATCTAAAGTATTATGTCGCCGTGGTACAAGGAGGGTTGAAAGGATTGTAGACTCTAGTAAATCAAGTATCTCCATAATGACGGCTATCAGCGCTTCAGGAGAATTATTGCCTTCCTATGTTGTTTATAGATCGGTGCATCTATACCCAACATGGGTCGAAGGAGGCCCAGTTGGAACGGTTTATAATCGCACTAAGTCTGGGTGGTTTGATTCAGCAACATTCGATGATTGGTTCGATAGGATTCTTCTTCCACACTTTAGAAAATTACCTGGCAGGAAAGTTATCATTGGGGACAATTTGGCATCGCATATTTTGTTACATGTCCTTCAGTGCTGTAAAGAGAATGATATAGATTTTGTCTTGTTACCCCCCAATGCAACTCACCTCCTCCAACCCTTGGATGTTTCATTTTTCGCACCTTTCAAGAAGTCGTGGAGATCCATCTTAACAGACTGGAAAATGAAAAACAAAGGATGCATATTAAAATCTGAATTCCCGAGACTTCTACAGCAAGCAATCGAAAAAATTGAAAACATAGAGAACAACATAAAGTCAGGCTTCAGAAGCTGCGGAATTTTTTCACTCTGTCCGGAAGCTGTTTTGAAGAAAATCCCAGATAGAGTAGAGAAGGAAGACGACGTGGAAAACGAGAATAATCAACACTGGATTCGAACATTTAAAGAATTTCTTAATGAAAAGAGGGTTTATACTACTGAAACAAAGAAAAAACTGGGTAAAAAAATTGATGTGGCTGCCGGCAAAGGAATATCCCTCAAAGATCTCCCTGGAACGTCAAAAAGCGAAAGTGAAATGGATTTAGGAAGCAGTGATGAATCGGAAGAATTTATAGACGTAGAATCTGAGGACGGCGAAGAAGAAAATACCAATGAAGACAATCCCAACAACTGTGATAATGACACCAATACAAGTGATATCGACAAGACTGATGATAGACTAGCCAGTGTTGAATTAGGAATTTATATTTTAGTTCAGTTTACATGTCCTCATAATAATTCCAAAAAATATTATATCGGCTGTGTGACAGAAGCTATGGTAGACAATAGCAAAGACGTTTTCCTAGTGAATTTCTTACGCAAGCAAACATCTGATAAAATGGGTTCATATTTTACATATCCAGTTGTAAAAGATGAAAGTCTTGTAGAGAAAGCTCAAATAGTTATTTAAGAAATGTCTGTGATTTGAGGCGACAAAGATACGAATTTCCTTTTTTGCCAAAAGACTTTAAAATCGATTAAGAGCTCACCTCTAGGGAGGTTTTAAAGATTTGAAAATATTAGAATGCTTTTTTTGTTCTATTTAAGAAAATATTCTTGTTTTCTGTCGGTTTAAAATGAATGAAAATTTATTTTTCTAAAATTTATATTTTTAAGATTTGAAAATGTTCGAATGTTTATTTGTTTTGTTCTGTTTAAGAAAATACCTATTCTAGAGTTTTCTGTTATGTTGTATTTTTAAATAAAACACTAAAAAGTACATGAAATTTGGTTTGATTTTCGATATTATGTCCTTATTTTATATCAAAAATCTATTTTTTCCACCTTTGGTGTCCGCTTTCAGCCTCCACCGGGGTCTAACACAATTTTCTGTATAAAATAACGCCTGTCCGTCTTCACCCCACCCATAAGGGCGAAGGCGGACACTCTCCAACTTAAAAAAAAAGTGGTGGGGGTTAATATTTTAGAACTTATTTTCCTTAGATCTTATTGCAGATACATTGAAGATTCTTGATTAATTTTTTCACAATTTTTCGACTCTGTTTCTAAAATTTACTCAAAAAAATGTACGAAAATTGTCAGTATTTTAGCCGGACATTTTATAAGTTTACCTGCCTCCAAAATAAACAACCTAAAAAAATATCTACCAAAATTGATACATATTAATTGGTAAAAAAAAAGGTGCGTTACATACGACTTCTTTCGTAAAGATTTTTATACGTTCTAATAGCGTCTTCACCCCACCCATAAGGGCGAAGGCGGACACTCTCCAACTTAAAAAAAAGTGGTGGGGGTTAATATTTTAGAACTTATTTTCCTTAGATCTTATTGCAGATACATTGAAGATTCTTGATTAATTTTTTCACAATTTTTCGACTCTGTTTCTAAAATTTACTCAAAAAAATGTACGAAAATTGTCCGTCTTCGCCCCAGATTACGGTAGCTAAATTTCGGCTTCTGGGAAAAGTACCGTAAGATGGGGCGAATTCGGACACTCCGTTCTACGCTGAATGTGGTGGGGATATTCATGTAGAGAAACGTTTTAACTTGCTAGTGACGACTGAGGAGCGATCGGGAGAGTATTGTCAGTACTGCCAGATATCAGGTCGGATGAATTGAAAGTTTATTTATCGGACTGTGGAGGTTAAAATATTTAATAAAATTTGTGTTTACAGATATTCTGAAAAACTAACTTTTGTAGCTCGGGTACCTATAAGGATAAGGTAAGGCTATAATATTTTTTGTTTGGTGGTGTGTTATTTATTTATGAGTTGTTTTTGCATGAGCAAAAAAAAAATTATGTACCTGGTTTTTTTATATAAATTTTTGATTGCGAATTTTACTTACAGGCGGGGCGAATTCGGACACGCAATGGTACGAAAATATAACCGCAAATTGGGAATTTCTTTTATGAATTACTCATCGGAAAGCCTTGAAAAGGCTCTAAATGATATCCGGACCAAAAGAAGACACTATGTCAAGCTTCTGAGTATTATAAAATACCCAAGTCAACCCTCTCGGATAAATCTAGAAAGAAACACATGAAAAAACAAGGTGGCCAGACTGCTCTCTCGGAAACTGAAGAACAATTATTAGTTGTTGGTATACAGAAATTTGCTGAGTGGGGATTTCCTTTGACAAGAAGAGATATCAGATTACTTGTCCAACGTTATCTTGAAAGAAAAGGACTAAAGGTGGCATCATTTAAGCAAAACCTTCCTGGATATGAGTGGTTCAGCAACTTTATGAAACGGCACAAATCTTTAACAGAACGACTTGCTCAAAACATAAAACGTGTCAGGTCTCGTGTTGACCGCACCATAGTATCAAAATACTTTGACAATTTGAAAAATAGTCTTGCGGATGTACTACCTCTTAACATCGTAAATTACGATGAAACAAACATGTCAGATGACCCGGGACACATAAAAGTTCTTTGCAAAAGGGGATCGAAGTATGTGGATCGAATAATAGACTCCAGCAAAAGAAGCACTTCAGTAATGTTCGCAATATCGGCAGCTGGAACTCTCCTACCCCCATATATTGTGTACAAACCTACCCACATCTACGACACGTGGATGGAAGGTGGCATACATGGCGCTCATTACAATAGAACCAAAAGTGGTTGGTTCGATGGACCAACTTTTGAGGATTGGTTTGATAAAATACCCATTCCATATTTCAAGAACCTAGAAGGAAAGAAAGTTTTAATCGGCGACAACCTTGCTAGCAATGTATCACTACACGTTTTAACAACTTGTGAAAAATATAACATTGAATTTGTATTGTTGCCACCAAACTCGACGCATCTCTTACAACCACTAGATGTGGCATTTTTTGCGCCACTCAAAAAAGCGTGGCGAAAAGTGCTCACCGAATGGAAAGAAAAGCACAAAGGTTGCCTTCCCAAGTCAGAATTCCCAAGTCTTTAAAAATATGATGAATGAGATAGGGATGGCCCAAGAAACTAATATAAAGTCAGGTTTTAAAGCGACGGGAATCTACCCATTAAATCCCCAAGTAATTTTGAAGAAAATTTCAGAATCCTCAGACCATAACTCGGACGATTCTTTAGTGTGGACGAAGTCCTTTGAGGAATTATTAAAAGAAAGGAGATTTGTAGAGACGCCGAATAAATCTAGAGGAAAAAAAACATACAGTTGCTCCTGGAAAGTCTATCAAAGCCAGTCACATTGAGAGATCACCCTCATCCTCTCCACTTCCATCTAGCCAAAATGCCGGCCCTTCCCACGAAATTTTCATCAGTGAAAGTGATCCTGAAAACCCCGAAATTGATGCTGAGAAGAGTGAGGAAATGCATACAGTATAAGAAGCGTTTTGATAAAGACGTGTCGGTCGCGCCGCTCGCACCGCACGCTTCTACCGCTCACGTAGGACGGGGGGTTAGCAAAATAAATAGGTAGCCAGCAGATACTAATAACCGCCCGCAGACAGTATTTTAGCCGGACATTTTATAAGTTTACCTGCCTCCAAAATAAACAACCTATTTGGTAAAAATATCTACCAAAATTGATACATATTAATTGGTAAAAAAAGAGGTGCGTTACATACGACTTCTTTCGTAAAGATTTTTATACGTTCTAATAGCGTCGCCTTTGACGACGTAATTTTACGGTCATAGGTTTTTCCTTGAGAAGTCATCTGGGCAACGTCGAGGGGACCCAGATTTCTATTCCCCACTTAGGTTCAAAAGCCGGTCCGCTGACGGTTCTCTCGACGTCGTGTAGTAAAGTTGTGGGATTTAGTATTACCAATATGCGACGTCATTTGATGTCCGATTGCTGCTTGGGTAATGATTGTTATTGAATGTGAACTTCTGTACATGACATTCCAAAGAAATTATAGAATTAAAACTTATGGAAAATTAGTTAATAAAAAATAATTTAATGGTTAAATAATGGTGACTCCATTATTTGCATACAAAAAAATAATTTTAAAGTATGATGTTGTGTAAACGCCTTTATGCTAAATATAAAGTACGAAGGATAAAAAAAAAATAAGGCAATTAAAATTTAATCAAATTTAATAATTAAATAAAATATATTTAATAACAATTACTTTGTTTAATTGCTGAAGCATGAGTTAGAACCTGGTAGGGATTTACCCAGAGAAAAATAAAACTTAAACCTATATTGAAAGATAGAATCTAAAAAAACAGTAGTGTAATGGATTCATGACAAAAGGCTAAAGATATAATCTTGAAAGGTTAGTCCCTAGTACTTGTTAGGTCATCAATCTATTGCACGTATCAAAGCCATTGACCGTGAAGTTTAACAGGTATGTTATGTTATGTTATTATTTAAATATTAGTTTATATAACAATACTCATATATTATTGTAAACTGTGTATATTAAATGATGTTTGTTAAATGTAATATAATATATATATATATATAATAACTTGATTTATACACATTAAGATTAGATAAGATTAGATATAATTTGATATAATTAGATACATTTAGATGCAGTAAGATAAGTTTATACTATTTTTCTATTTTTATATTAAAGTATGTTTTATACAAAGTCTCTTGTTTGACTTCTTGACGTGTACCAGATACTACGAACCAAGTACAAATCAGAAGTACACCACATGGCGATCCTACCAGTTACATGCTGAGAAGTCAGGAAAAGTGCATACCGTCCAGTGATATGGTAAATAGACGCCAATATGGGCAAATCATCTTCCAAACATGCGGAAATTACTGACTTTGGAGTAGTCAATTCAAATTTCATCGTGGAGCAAGAAAGCATCCAAGTGCCTACCGATGTAAGAGTACTACTATCCAGAAGTATGTACTTCAAAACTCCAGCAGCAGAACCCAGCGTAGTTTGAGAAGTCCCAGAACCAGAACACTGAACAGCGTTGGACATAACCCCACAGCAAGGATCAACCCTCAACCCAGAACACAGACAGCAGTATAGTATGTAAGTTTATTAGTGGAAAAAGTTTTTTTTATTATTATTATTTGTATATTTTTTATGAACATTGTGTTAAAGTCTGCTCGACGCTCAAGTGCTCTCAGAGAACATTTTATTAGTCTGAAAATTATTATTTTTTAATTTTATTACAATATTATGGTATTTAATTCGCTAAAAAGCATATACGAGGACTCAGTTAAATTGTGCGACATTATAAAAAAAGAGCCAAAAGAACGCCGGATAGACTTAGTTAGAGTAAATAATTTAATTCTAGAAGTAGGGAAGTTAGAAAATAAGTTTCATAATATACAAAAAGAGGTCCAAGCATCTGCTATTGACGACCCAAACATTAAAAAATCATATTCAGATTATAGTAAAGCTATTGAATCTCACCTTTTTAAATCGCGTTCTCTCCTGAACGAAAGACTAAAAGATTTGGTTAAGGGGATTAACCCAACTGAACAATTAAAAAATAATAGTAATACCGAGGAAATAAATATGGCGGAAAAATTTGATTTAAGAACAGCGGCATCTTTGTTACCATCTATGGATAGCACGAAAAATAGCACTAAACAGTTAATTGACGCAATTGAGTTATATAGCAGTCTTATCGACGATAATGGGCAAACCTTATTGATTAATTACGTTTTAAAAACAAAATTAACGCAAAATGCAAAACTAAGGTTAGAAAACTCGTATGGTACAGTGGAACAGCTAGTAGGGGATATAAAAAACCGGTTGTTGACGAAAAAATCACCAGCAGTTTTATCGACTCAATTACATAACGCAAGACAAGACGGCAGAAGTATCGACGATTACGCAAAGTTGATCGAGACACTATTGGTCGATCTAACGATAGCGCAGGCCGATAATAATACAGAAGCAATGGGAGTGTTGCGAGGGATAAACGAGAAAATTGCAGTAAACGCTTTTGCAAATGGACTTAGGAGTAACGAACTAAGGACTATAGTAAAGGCCAGGAATTACCAAAACTTAAAAGACGCAGTTTTAGCGGCTAGGGAAGAAGAGCTAACAAAACACCCTCAGCCTAGTGTGTTTCACATGAAAGGCTCAAAAAACTTTAATTACAGGCCACATAGCCAGGGAAGAGGTAACAAAAATAATTATCGCCCCTTTGATAATTATAGGCTAAACCCACAGGCTAATCTAAATTACCAAAAGGGAACCAATACTAAAAACCACAGGTACACACAATATAACCGAGGTCGCGGTCATTATCATGGCCAAGGACGAAACAAACCGACGAACCGAGTGTATTGTGCTGACAGTAGCGCTACGAACGATGATTCAACTACAAACGACGATTTAACTACAAACAATAATTCAAGTTCAAACGTAAAACAGTTTTTTCGTGCCCCACGAAAATAACAAGGTATCAAGTTACAATATAAACGCCTTAAATTACATAAGTGTTAATTATAATGGAAGAATATTATTGTTTTTAATTGACTCAGGTGCGAGCATTTCTTGTATTTTTGAGAACTCTTTAATTAATAATGAAATAGTAAACACTAGAAAAAAAACTAAAAATACAAGGAATAGCCGGATCCACATTATCTATCGGTACCACAGAAATTAATTTTTCAATTAAGAATGAAAATTTTTCCAATAAGTTTGTTGTCATAGAAAATTTCGATTCTCATATACAGGGAGTATTAGGTGTAGATTTTCTTTCTAAATATTCAGCAATAATTAATTACGAAACATTTTCAATTTCTTTAAAAAATAAGAATGGGATACAAAATGTAGTGCCACTACAATCCAAATATGATTATTATACTATTATTCCCCCGAGATGCGAAGTAATTAAATATTGTTACACGGATGAAAGAGATGAATGCGTTGTGATGAATGATTTAATATGTGAGGGAGTAATTGTAGCAAGTACCTTAGTAAAACCAGAAAATAACGAAATTCCGGTACGAATAATGAATGTAAACGAACGAGAAATTAGGGTAAAAAATTTTCAGCCAAAGCTAAATAAACTAACAGATTACGATGTATGCAAGTTTGAAAAAAGTGAGATATCGGTCCAAAGGGTAGAAAAAGTGCTTAATCTGATACAGACACCTTCAGCAAATATCGAAGAAAGTGACTCAATCCATAGCATTTGTGTTAAGTATGCAGACATTTTTCACTTAGAGGAGGATCCTTTAACAGTAACCAATGCCTATCAGCAAAAAATAAGGCTAAAAGAAGATGCACAACCTGTATATATCAAGCCATACAGATTACCACATGCACAAAAAGAGAAAATACATAAACAAATCGGCGAAATGTTACGAAAAGGCATCATTGAGGAAACAAGGTCGGAATGGTCTTCACCCTTGCTAATTGTGCCGAAAAAAGCAGATAGTAATGGTGTTAAGTCACATAGGGTAGTGATTGACTACAGGATGCTCAATAAAAAGTTAAGGGATGACGAAAAGTTTCCATTGCCAAACATTACTGAGATTTTGGACTCCTTGTCCGGAGCAATATATTTTTCTCATTTAGACTTAGCGCAAGGATACTACCAGGTAGAAATACATCCTAAAAGCCGACCGTGCACAGCATTTATGACAGAGAGAGGACAATTCCAGATGAAAAGATTGCCTATGGGTCTAAAAATTAGCCCAAGTGCATTCTCCAGGCTCATGACAGTGACAATGGCTGGATTAAACTATGAATCATGCTTTGTCTACTTAGACGATCTAATTGTCTTTGGTAACTCTTTACAAAATCATAACAGGAATTTGCTAAAAGTTTTTCAGAGACTCAGGAAAGCAAACTTAAAGCTTAATCCGAGAAAATGCGAGTTCTTAAAGAAGGAAATTCTCTATCTAGGACATATCATATCGGCAGATGGTGTTTCACCAGACCCAGAAAAATTCGAGCTATGGTCGATTATCCAGTTCCAAAAACTACGGAGGAGGTAAAGCGATTTGTCGCATTTGCTAATTACTATAGGAAGTTCATTAGGAATTTTGCAGAAATAGCCCAACCGTTAAATAATCTGAGTCGTAAAGGCAAAACTTTTCAGTGGACAGACGAGTGTAAACATGCATTCGAAACACTAAGGCAGGCGTTGGCAAAGCCTCCCTTGTTACAATATCCAGATTTTTCAGAAGAAAACGAGTTTGTGCTCAGAACAGATGCTAGCGGATACGCATTAGGTGCGGCTTTGTCAAATTCAAATGACAGACCGGTCGCCTTTGCTTCCAGAACATTAAATAAGGCAGAAAGGCTTTATGCGACGGTAGAAAAAGAATTGCCCGGGATAGTGTGGGCAGTAAAGCATTTCAGGCCATATCTCTATTCCAGAAAGTTTAAAATTTTAACCGACCATCGTCCGTTAATTTATTTATTTAATTTGACAAATCCGTCAAGCAGATTAACGAAATTTAGGTTAATATTAGAAGAGTACGATTTTACGGTGCATTATGTCAAAGGTTCGGAAAATGTGACAGCAGACGCACTATCGCGTATAGTTATAGAATCTAAAGACCTAAAAGGAATGAATGAAAAAATATGTGAGAGTGTGAATGTGTTAACTAGAGCTCAAGTTAGAGATAGAGCGGGTTTTGTGGCAAAACCAGAACTAACCACAACTGTGGAGAAAAAAGACGTACAGACCGCAGGCGATAGGCTTGATCACCCTGTTGTAGTCGAGGTTTTAAAACGTCCCGATGACACGATTGAATTAAAAGTAGTGTCTAAAACAGAGTTTGCAAAACTTAAAAAATTGCAATTTTACCAGTACTGTGATAATTTTATTTACAATGTGAATTCACAAACTATGTATTTTTACCAGAACAGTCGATCAGCGTATGACTTAGGTACATCGTTGAGACATCTGGACAAATGGTGCATAGAAAATAATATTCCGGAAATATATATATTAAGAAATGCAGAAAGTGCAGAATTTTTAAATTTACTAAGTAAATGTAAATCGCATATGTTAGAACTGACTATAAAAATAAATATAGTTCGGGATGAGCCAGGTATAACAGATAAAAAATTAAGACATATAATCTTAAATGATTTTCACACGTTACCAACAGGTGGTCATGCGGGTGTACAACGCATGTACAACAATATAAGGAAACGATATTTTTGGGCAGGTCTCAAAGGAGACGTAAGCCACTTTGTCAAAAACTGTGATAATTGCCAAAGGTATAAGCATTCAAATCCGAAGAAGGTACCAATGGTAATGACAAGTACGGCTAAATCGGCATTCGAAAAGGTTGTACTTGACTTTGTAGGCCCTCTACCTGAGGATAGCCAAAATAAAAAATACATTTTGACGCTTCAGTGCGACTTAACAAAGTTTGTGGAAGGATATCCAATAGAGGATAAGGAAGCTAAAACAGTAGCAAAGGCATTCGTAGAAAATTTTATACTACGATATGGGATACCTTGTGAAATCCTAACGGACCAAGGTTTGGAAGTTATGTCTAGCACGTTTAAAGAAGCTTGTAAACTATTAGGGATCCAACAGTTAAATTCTACAGCATACCATCATGAAACGCTTGGAGGTCTGAAAAACTCACATAAACATTTGGGTGCGTATTTGCGTATGCAATTGTCAAAATATAAAGAAAGTAATTGGAGCGATTGGGTATCGTATTGGTGTTTTTTATATAACAACACGGTAAACACCTCAACACGCTATACACCATACGAGCTTGTATTTGGTAAAATAAGCAAAATCCCGTCAAACCTTACTAATCAAATCGATCCTATTTATAAATTTGAGGATTACCCATTTGAGTTGAAATTTAGATTGCAGACTGCGTGGAACGATGCAAGAAATAACTTAATTGTTTCAAAAACTAAGCGTGTAAACTCCAATAAAAGATGCAATAGCTATAATTATAAAATCGGAGACATGGTCCTAATAGAAAACAAAAATGTAGAGAATAAATTAGCACCTTTGTTTAAAGGTCCATTTAAAATTTTAGATATTAAGAATCCCAATGTAGTTTTAAATGTAAATAATAAGCCTAAGGAGGTACATAAAAATATTATTAAACCTTATTTTTAAGTCTTAAATTGTACATAGTATATAAGATAGCAGAATGAAAAAAAAAAGTTCAGAAAACATTTTTTTTTTCAACTTGAGCGGGGAAGGTGTAATGGATTCATGACAAAAGGCTAAAGATATGATCTTGAAAGGTTAGTCCCTAGTACTTCTTAGGTCATCAATCTATTGCACGTATCAAAGCCATTGACCGTGAAGGTTAACAGGTATGTTATGTTATGTTATTATTTAAATATTAGTTTATATATTATTGTAAACTGTGTATATTAAATGATGTTTGTTTAATGTTTAAATATATATATAATAACTTGATTTATACACATTAAGATTAGATAAGATTAGATATAATTAGATATAATTAGATACATTTAGATGCATTTAGATGCAGTAAGATAAGTTTATACTATTTTTCTATTTTTATATTAAAGTATGTTTTATACAAAGTCTCTTGTTTGACTTCTTGACGTGTACCAGATACTACGAACCAAGTACAAAGCAGAAGTACACCACAGTAGAATCTACTGAGCAGGCAATACTTAGGCAAATGTTAGCCTTATCTTGTTTCGAAAGTAATTAATTCGACAGTGAAAAGGGAAGTTGGTCGCTGAACAGTAGCTGGTATACTGGGTGTGTATTTAAAAGAAGAAGCGGGTACGGGAACAAGGCATAAAAAGGTAATTACGAAAATTTGACTCCCTTTCGAGATAAAGTGAACCCCTATGTTAGTGTATTTCGTCTACTGCCTTGTATGGGCCAATTTGATGTCTAAAAACCGCATATCAATATTTTAATATACAGGGCGACTAGTTACAATATGACTAATAAATAATACTGAAAATACTACAGTCATTATAATGACCTAATATTTTCTGGCTGGTCAGGTCGTATATCATTTAAAATTTTTTCGAAAACTTTAGTTAAGATTATCTAATTTAATGGCTTTTTCTTGCTCTGAGGGTATGCTTATTTGATGGCGGCAATACTCGTCATGTTACAGCACCGTCAAAGGATATCTGTAGCATTTTTTAAGCTAACCTTTCCCAAGGGTTAACCACTACATCCTGTTAATGCTGCCAAGAAATAAAAAGTTGCTCTATCTCGCTACAAATACATATTTTTAATAATAGTATATTTGTGTATAGACAGTTGAAAATTTAGAACCCACTTACAGTCTTAAATAATGTAGGGGATTCTAGTGAATGTGCTTTTGTTTGTATCCCCGCTTTAAAATAAGTAAGAAATAACACAGTAATGCAAAAATAAATATTGCATTTTAAAAACCTAGTTTTACCAAAAAATAGTAAAGTCCCTAGTTAGAAGTTAGAAAAACACGATCTTAAATTTTTTGAAATTCTACATCAAGTATTATTCTTAAACCAAGCTGTGTATAGCTAGTCTTCCAAAAAAATTAAACCAAATTATATGACAAATTGTTCCAGCAGTTATCAAAAGTTAGGTGTGTTGTTTAGATCTCAATGTTTGCTTCCTTTTAAAAGTACCTAGGGGCTAAATTCACTCCCTCGTGACTAGTTTTTTGATATTGATTACCTAAATAAGTATAGTTATTTTTTGCTCTTTTGTAATTGTGTTTCACACCTTTTTTTGCTCATTTCAATTAAGTAACTGACGTGTAATTTAAATTACTCTGTTCTTAAGACAGCCAATATAGAAGATATTCTATAGTAAAGGTGATATCAGAAAGATATCACAAAGTTTATGAAGACATAAGTACAGCTTTTTTTGAAAATGAAAACGTTACCTTTAACTCTTTGAAGTACATTTGGACAAAATTTGAGCCACCTTATTCTCGATGCTTTATGTATGTACGGTGGAGCAACCCACCTGTAAAAAAATTATTTGCGTTGCAGTACGACGGTTTATTTTATGTCCTGTATGGACAACGTGTTTTCTTATAATCAAACAACATGAATTTATTTGACAGAGGGCGCCCAATGAAGTGAATCTGTCGATTAGCTTATTTGTTTACATTTTTTAACAGCACGTTTTGTTCTAAAATAGGTAAGTTTTTTCTGTTTTTAAATTAAATAAAATGTTTGTTTTGGTTAAACTACTTCTTATTAACTGACTACCGTCATTATTGGTAATATTATAATATATATATATATATATATATATATATATATATATATATATATATATATATATATATATATATATATATATATATATATATATATATATATATATATATATATATATATATATATATATATATATATATATATATATATATATATATATATATATATATTTAAATATCTCCAAAAGACACTTTTTAGCCGCGGGTTAAATTATGTCCCACCGAACATAGAAGGAGATTTTTTAGATATGACTAGTAAACGAAATCGGGAACCATTACCATTTAAACTTGTGGGTATGACGGAAGAAGACTTGTACAAAGAACTTGACAACCTTGATAAATCAGACTGTGAAAATGTTGATTTTCCATCAGACTTAGGCTCCGATAATGATAATGATTTTGGAGATCCAGATCAGGAGTTAGACGTTTTACCACCGTCTGACGAAATAGTTGTAGCAGAAGAACCTTATGAAATGTGGGATCCTGAAGACCTGATTTCTCTAAGTAATTTAAGAAAATTATGGAAAATCCAATGAACCAAAAGTAGGGATGTAACTTCACCGAGGGCTCCATTTTTTGAGTTTGACAGAGCTTCCAGAATAACTGAAATCGTAAAGAATTTAGACCATGTGACGCCTTGTAATTTATTTAGATTGCTATTGACCGACGAAATTATTAATCATGTAGTATTTCAAACCAACCTTTATGCAGAACAATCTTTTCAAAAAAATGGTAAACCCTACAAACCAACTGACGCCACAGAAATTCTTACATTTATTGGAATAAATTTACTTATGGATATTAAACAATTACCTTCGTATCGCGATTACTGGTTCACACGACCTATACTGC
Source organism: Listronotus oregonensis (assembly GCA_019359885.1). Lineage (NCBI taxonomy): Eukaryota > Metazoa > Arthropoda > Insecta > Coleoptera > Curculionidae > Listronotus > Listronotus oregonensis. The sequence goes on along the minus strand of JAHBCN010003796.1, from coordinate 12,993 downwards.
ACGACCCTTATTTAGTAAGTTAGCAACTGTTCATCGCTTTGGTTGACTTCTTAGCCATATACACCTAAATGATAATAGTCTCATACCTGACAGAAATTCAGATCATTTTGACAAGCTCTATAAAGTGATTGGATCTATTAAAAAAAAATTAAGCCGGTATAAGTCTTCACGAACACTTAGCCATTGACGAATAAATGATTATATTCAATGGTCGTTCCAGCATAAAGCAGTTTATGACTGGAAAACCTAAAAAAGGGGCTATAAAGTTTGGATGATTGCTGACGAAACAAGTTATTGTTGGGATTTTGATATTTACACGGGGAAAACTGGAACTGGAGTAGAAAAAAGTTTGGGTACCAAAGTCGTAAACCAAATGACAATAGGTCTGGAAAATAGATACCACATAGTTTTTTTTACATTTTTTTTACTAGTGTTGGGCTTATGCAACAATTATACCAAAAAAATATTTATCACCGTGATACTGTTAGAAGTAATAAAAATGATTTGCCAAAATTTAAAGATGATAAATTTTTAAAGAGAGGAGATTGTGAATCATTCAGTTCTTAATTCCTATCATGTTTTAAATGGTGTGACAAGAGAACGGGCCATTTGTTATCAAACTATCATGACCCAAATAAATTAACAGAAGTAAAAAGAAAATTAAAAAATGGCACTGTGGAAAATATTCCATGCCCAACAGCACTGACTGACTACAACAAACATATAAATTCGGTTGATAAATTTGATCAGATGAGAGCAGTTTATGGAATCGATCGCAAAAGCAAAAAATGGTGGCATCGAATTTTGTTTTTTTATTGACGCTGCAGTAGTTAATGCATATATACTTTACAAGTTATCTTAGGGTCCAAAAATGAGCATGAAGGAATTTCGTCTAAGTATTGTCGAGCACTTGGTTGCTGATAAAATGGTGCATTCTCTACCAAGGATGGACACCCAGCTGCCTGTTCCGATCAAGAAAAGAAAGCCTTGCCAGACAAAAGCAATCAGACTTACGCAAAGTGCACATCAGCATGTTCGTACAAGCAGACGTAGATGTGCATTTTGTAGTACAAAGGAATTTGAAGTTCGTACAAACTGGCTTTGCAGTGTGTCAAGTTCCTCTTTGTCTTGGAAAAAACAAGGCTTGTTTCCAGTCGTATCATAGACAATAGTAAATATAGTGATTGGTATGGTGGTACAAGAAATATACCACCATTTTTTCAAAAAGTATGATTTTTAAAAATATTTTTAAGTTATAATAGGACATTCTAGTAATAATTATTTGTTTTGCTTATAAAAGAATTAAATTTTATTATCCTGTACCAATAGGGGTATTTTTTTTTCTGTATTTTCCGTACTTTAAAGAGTTAAAAACAGGTTTTAACAAGTTAGTATTGTGTAATAAGGTTTTATTTCCATGGTAAATGCTACAACTTCCTAGACACAACTTATAAAATATTTGGAAAAGAAAAATAAGGACTAAATTTAGAGTAACAATACTGCTCATTTAATGTGTAAAGACTATAATAGCCTAACATTTTGGGGCTGGTCAGATCATATATCATTCAGAATTGTTTTTTGTTAACTTAGTTTTTAGTCCATTTTTAATAGCCAGGATAATCTGTTTCAATGGAACTTTTCTGCTATAGAGGTATGCTTATTTAATGGCGGCAATACTCGCCATGTTACAGCACCGTCAAAGGATACCTGTAGCATTTGTTAAGCTAACCTTTCCCAAGGGTTAAGCACTACATCCTGTTAGTGCTGCCACGAAATGTGTATATATCATACGAAACTTCTTTTTAAAACTTAGCTGTTAGTCGATCTCTTACGACCAGGAATCTAATTCAATGCATCTTTTCTGCCTCCAGGGGTATGCCTATTTAATGGCGGCAATACTCGCCATGTTACAGCACCGTCAAAGGATATCTGTAGCATTTTTAGGCTAACCTTTCCCAAGGGTTAACCACTACATCCTGTTAGTGCTGCCACGAAATGTGTATATATCATATGAAACTTCTTTTTAAAACTTAGCTGTTAGTCGATCTCTTACGACCAGGAATCTAATTCAATGCATCTTTTCTGCCTCCAGGGGTATGCCTATTTATTTGCGGCAATACTCGCCATGTTACAGCACCGTCAAAGGATATATGTAGCATTTTTTAGGCTAACCTTTTCCAAGGATTAACCACTACATAATGTTACAGCACCGTCAAAGGATATCTGTAGCATTTTTTAGGCTAACCTTTTCCAAGGATTAACCTACACATAATGTTAGTGCTGCCACGAAGTGTGTATATATCATATGAAACTTATTTTTAAAACTTAGCTGTTAGTCGATCTCTTACGACCAGGAATCTAATTCAATGCATCTTTTCGGCTTTCAGGGGTATGCCTATTTAATGGCGGCAATACTCGCCATGTTACAGCACCGTCAAAGGATATATGTAGCATTTTTTAAGCTAACCTTTCCCAAGGGTTAGCCACTACATCCTGCTAGTGCTGCCTCGACATATGTTGCTTTATTTCGCCACAAAGAGTAATTGTTAGAACACTTAGATTAATTTTTTTATATAATTATAATATCTTTTTAACATTTAACAATAATAACACAAGTTTTCTTTTGATATTAGTTATTGGTATGTAATATAGCATATTATGTATATGTGCAGCTATAAATGTTATACACATTAAAATACCTTTTTATACGTTACCAAAAATAAGGTATTCTAGTGGATTTTTAGCTATCTTTCTGTCTTACTTTATTACTCAAGATGTTTCAAGTACCATATAAAAAATAGTTTAGCACAAATATAGGATGGAAAGATTAGGAAATAAGTAAAACAAACCAAGTATATTAAATAGAAAAATTAAAATCAGTAATCATCGAAGAACCCTCCTTTCATAAATCAAAAACTAAAAGTAACAAGGGCAAAATTATTTTGAAATAAAACAAATAAGTACTTAAAATGTTTAAATGCAATAAATAAGTACAAGGTGTTAATGGTTGGCTTTTAAACCATGACAAGGCGATACAATAACAATTTTTTTATATATATATTTTTTCCTAAATGCAATAATTAAAATTTTTTTCAAAAGGAATTGTTAACTAAAACAATTTCGGGTGTAAAAGAAAAAAATATTTAAAATATATTACTAATTAATTCCATACATCTACAGGGTCTTCCTTAAATATGCTTATGTTTAGGGGGGTGATTCTTGGAGTCATTAAAAAAAATCCCATAAACGTATGTCTTAATTTTTGAGATACAGAGTAATAAAGTATAAAAAAATAATAATAATAGCTGAGATAATACTGTGGACATCTTTATGAAATTTGGTAAATGCCTTCTATGCATCAAGGTACATTTTCCGATGTAAAAAGTTTTATTTTCTTTACCAGCGGCGTCCGTACGAGTTTTGCATTGAAAAGTAAAAATTAATTTTAAAATCCTCATTCATTTTTGAACAAATTCAATCTTCTGATTTTTCTTTGTCCGACGCACGGTTTTCGCTTAAAAATAAAAATGGTTTTACTTCAGGATTAATTCTCGATTCAATCACATTTTTGTTTATATCTTCTTTATTATTATTTATCCTATCAAAAATGCTTATAAAACTTTTTATATAGACAATTTATTAAATTGTATTTTTTTTATAATTTTCTTTTGGTATGTCCTATAGTTTTTGAGATATTACGGTTTTTTTTAAATTTAAAACGTTAATAACTCCTAAACTATAAGATACAAAAAAATTTATAAAACAAAAAATACAGCTTTTTAAAGTGTCTATATATGGTTATATACATATTTTTGACAGAATGAATAATAAAAAAGACACAAAGAAAAATGTGATTAAATTAAGGAATTTCCTGAAGTAAAACGACCTTTATTTTTGTAAGCGAAAAACTTGCGTCGGACAAAGGAAAACCTGAAAATCAAATTTGCTCAGAAATGAATAAGGATTTTAAACATAATTTTTATTTTAAGAGAAAGCAGTGGAGTAGTATTTTCTTCTCCAAAAATATTCAATGCAAAATCCGTACGGACGCCACTGGTAGAGAAAATAAAAACATTGTACATCAGAAAATGCACCTTTATGCATATAAGACATGTACCAAATTTCATAAAGATGTCTACAATATTATTCCAGTTATAATTAAAACACTGATTTAAAAAAACTTTATCACCCCTTATCTTAAATTTTAAGACTTTTGGGAAAGGATCAATCCATTAGAAATCACCCAAAAAATTAAGTTCGTTGCTCAACATTTTTATTTTTCTTTTTTTTATGTTTTTGTCTACTATTAGGGAGTCCAAAAGTGTTTTTAATTTTTTTTAGACTTATACTTTTTTTTTGGCGGCCATTTTTAGTTTGCCTCGAAACCGCTTTTTGGCTAAACACAATTTTTGCGTAAATGGTTATAACTCAGGTAATTTTTAAGATATCAGAACCAAATAAAAACTAAAATCACCAGAATTAAATTCTCTTTGTTAAACACAATACATTCTAAGTTGTAAGGTAAGTGGAAAAAATGTTTAAGTATAGAGTTTTAAATTCTCTAAAAACGTAAAGTTCAGTGCAAAAAAATTATTATAAGGAATGAAGACTCACACTTGATATTTTTTCTTGTAAAGACCTACCATAGTACTCTGTAAAAGTTTCAAGTTTGGGAAATTTGTCCTTCTTAAGATATAATTTTTCAAAACTGCATTAAAACCGTATTTTGGCACTTTTCAAAGTAGAATATCTCAAAAGGGACTAAGTGAAAAATTCTGAAATTTATTCAGAGACTACCCCTCTATAATATAAACATATGATAAAAATTTGGTGACTGAGACTCAATTGGTTCCAGAGTTATAGTATATCAAATTCGGCTGAAGTCTGTGTTTTTAACAAATATTTAGTAAAATATTGTATGTAAAATGTAAAATTTGTATTTAAGTTATTTAATAAAATATTCTTGCTGTAAAAATGCACAAAACATGTCTTTAAAAATTAAAATATTATGATTGGGTTAATAATTTTAATTTTTAAAGACAAATTTTTAAATCTGTTATAAAAATGCATAATAATAGGCACTTTGCCTGTTGAGACAAAAAGCTGCAGGAACAGACTTGAACAACCCCTCCACTGATTAAAGTAGAAATTGTGCTCTGTAGCTCTTAGTTCGTTCCTGTGTTGTACTTGTGGTTAGAGCAGTGTATGTTGTTTATTTTTTTGTTTGTTTAATAATTTTTTTCACTGTAAATTGTTTTGTGGGAGAACTTGTTAGTGAACAGTGCCACAAACAAGACTATAAAACTGTACCACACGAAATACTTTTGGTGAGTGACCTTCCTTAGGACAAGCAAAATTTATTATAATTGAGGGTTGGAAAAGATATTAATAATATTTGGCACTATCACAAAATTAAATATCTAGAAAAGTTTTACCACATTTTTGGCAGAAAATGTTGTGATCCTTTAAATATACACAAAAAGCCAATTAAAAATGGATTGAGAAAAATTCTTTTGAACATCTTTCTCAGCAAAAAACTTTAAGTGGTTTAAATACCAAAGGTATGTAAAAGCTTAACTTATCAATAAAAACCATACTTCGAATTAAAATTTGTTTCTTTGTATTTTTACAAAGTAATTCCTGTGGTAAGACATAATTTTTTTAATCAGTACCTGTTAAAAAAATCATTTAGCTGTATTTTGTTGCAGTGTACTTAAAAAAATAAAATCTTACATTTATCAATACAGTAAATTTTTACTTATACTTTCCGTTAAACTTTGGATGTGAGTAACACAATTTTCAGCCGACTTTGATGTACTGTAACTCTGGAACAATACTGAATATTCACTGAAATTAAAATTTTAGTTTACTTTACCTTCATTATTAATAAATAAAATTTATTATGCATTTTAATAACAAATTTACAAATTTGTCTTTAAAAATTAAAATTATTAACCCAATCATATTTTATTTTTTAAAGAAATGATTTGTGCTTATTTACAGCAAGAATAATTTAATAAATAACTTTAATACAAATTTTACATTTACATACAATTTTTTACTAAATGTTTATTAAAAACACAGACTTACCATTGAAAAACATTACGCGCGAGACTGCTTTTTCAGCCGAATTTGATGTACTATAACTCTGGAACCAATTGAGTCTCAGTCACCAAATGTTTATCATATGTTTATATTATAGAGGGGTAATCTTTGAATAAATTTCAGAATTTTTCACTCAGTCCCTTTTGAGATATTCTACTTTAAAAATTGCCAAAATAGGATTTTAATGCAGTTTTGAAAAATTATATCTCAGGAAGGACAAATTTCCCAAACTTGAAACTTTTACAGAAAGTAGTTCTATGATAGGTCTTTACAAGAAAAAATATCAAGTGTGAGTCTTTATTCCTCCTAATAATTTTTTAGCACTGAACTTTACGTTTTTAGAAAATTTAAACTTTATATTTAAACATTTTTTCCTCCACTTACCTTACAACTTAGCATGTATTGTGTTTAACAAAAAAACCAGAAATTCTGGTGATTTTAGTTTTTATTTGGTCTTGATATCTTAAAATTACCTGAGTTATAACCATTTAGCCAAAAAGCGGTCCCGAGGCAAACTGAAAATGGCCGCCAAAAAAGGATAATTCTGAAAAAAATTAAAAAACAGTTTTGGATCCCTAATAGTAGACAAAAACATATTAAAAAATTAGAAAAATAAAAAATGTTGAGCAACATGGTCTGGGTGATTTCTAATGGATTGACCCGAAATACGTTCGTAAGAAGTTTTTTTTATTTTTCTAATATTAGCATGTCTTTAAGGAACACCCAGTATACACAATAACTGTCATTTTAAGAATTGCTTAATTTTTCTTTTGATTAATCTTAAAATATATAAGTTACAAAAACACCACTTGGCCTCTAAATACAAAATAGCTAACACCAAAACAAAGTTTTTATAATGTTTTGTTTTCTGAAATATCAATCAAAATCAAAAGATTATTGGGCTTTCTCCAGAATAAAAATATTTGTTAAATATTTACCAAAAATAAAGATTATTTATATTTTATGAAGAGCTAGTCTGTTTTTGACATATTATAATAAAAGACACGAAAATATGTATTATAAAAGGTTTAGTATTTTAAAGTTGGTTTATTTTTAAATTGTGTATATAAAAATTAAAATTACATAAAACAGAAATTAAACTTACTTGAAAATATTGGCAACTCGAAAGTTATACATAATTTTAGTATTTTCTTTTCTTTTTTAAATAGTACAATACAATAACTATTGTGCTACACTTATCTGATGATGACCAATAAGTCTAAAATAATATGTCTCATGACGGCTAACCAATTTTATATAGAATAAAATTTTTTATAATATATCTTCTTATGTTTTTAGTATATTATTGCAAGAGCAGACTAACTGTTTATAATATATTAAAAGTGTGTTTTTTTTAAATAATAAACAAATACCTTTGGTCTAAAGAAAGGTGAATTATTCTTTTTGTTTGAATAAAAATTGAGCATTATTTTTTATAAGTGACATTCGTAAATGTAAGATAAAACTGTTTTAACATAAAATATATGAGTGAACTAACAGAAAAACGATTTGTATCTTTCTATACTGATTTTTCATCCTCGGATATTTATTAAATTGTTAAAATATTATACTTATTTGAAATAACATTGTTACAATAAGAAGCCCTATAAAATTAAAAAAAGTACTTTTCCAGAAAATTAAAAAGCTAGTTACATATTTAATATTGTCATCAAATAATCACTTTCAAAAACTAAATTAGAAAGTATATAACAGTATATAAACCGTTTCTGGTACCTTTCCTGGACTGGAAAAAAATTGTGCCAAGCTTCTTCAAATAAAAAATTAGTGATGAGCGAGACCGGTATTGGTCTTGCGGTCTTGGTCTTGGTCTTGCAGCAAGACCAAGACCGAGACCAAGACCAAGACCGCCTTCTCGCTTGCAAGACCAAGACCAAGACCGGGGTATGCAAGACCAAGACCAAGACCAAGACCGAGGGGTGCAAGACTAAGCAAGACCAAGACCGACCTGCAAGACTCTTGCACTTTTGTCACTTTTTTTAAATTATAATATTCAATTTTATATTCAATATACAGAGGTATTTCATACAGACATGACAAAAATGTGTCGAGAACTGCCTAAAAGGCGATTATTTTATGAGTAACAAGTTTTTTTAATAAAATAATAATTAAATTGAGCATTATTTTTTAAATAAAATTATCTAAAAAAGATAACTAGTAGATTTAGTAACATGTTTTAAAATAATAAGATTGTGATCAATGGTCCGACAAAGCTCGATCTCTCCAAAACCGTTTACGACAGAGAAATACTAAGAGTACAAAAATTATAGAAGCTGAAAATTACTTACCTATTCCTAATGTTTTTATTTTAATTAGGTATCTAGTGATGCCACTTACTGGATAAACCCAAATGAAACTTTGCCCCAAAATCCAGGAAAAGATTATTTTGTAATATTTTGTCATTTTATATAGGAATACTTTTATATAAATGGATTTTAAATTTCACTTCCGGTTTAGACGGAAAAGTCAAAACAATGCCAAAAGTATAATGATGACGTCATTTTTTTCAAAACCGAAAATGATATATAAAAAACCATCTACGTCGACATTTACACATATGGACAGTTCAAGAATTTCCAGCATAATATACAGGAAAGCGATTTTTTTTAAATTAATTTTTGCTATAAATTTTGTATTTTAGGTTAAAAGCTAAAAATGAGGAAGTTTTCTTGAGTGGTAGTGAATTTTTTTTAAAAATTCTGAAATAGAGAATAATTTTACATTTTACGCCCTTTTTTATAATTTTTTATACTAAGTTTTTTACCATTATGAACGGTTTCGATATATCGGTTTTGTCGCACTATCGAGCCACCTTGTATATGCAGAATGTTTATAAAGTATTTGTACAAACTTTGTACGGCAAATTTTTCACTAATTTGAACATAGAAAGTTTATTTGAACTGAAAAGCTTTTTAAATACCTTTTTTTGAATTAGAAACCAATGTTTACATATCAGAATCATTTCATGGAAATTTCACATCTGGTTGAAATTAAAAGTTTTTTTTCTGCCCTCAGAGTACTCAGTATTGTAATTTTATATGCTTCTTCAAAAAAATTTAAATATTTCCATCACTAAAATGAAGCGCTATAAATAAATAAACCCCTACATTTAAAATATCCTTTTAATCAAATAATTTAATGTACATGTAAGGCATGTAAGGTTAAAATGGTATATTTTAAAGTTTGAAGCAACAAATATAGTCTCCATCTTTATTTACTTGAAAGTATTAGAACTATATACTTTATTAAAGATTGCTTAGTTTAAATTATTACTACTCAAAAAAGCAAGACCAGCAAGACTCTTGCAGCAAGACCAAGACCAAGACCGGGTGGTGCAAGACCAAACCAAGAGCAAGACCTCTTTGGGCTTGCAAGACCAAGACCAAGACCAGACTTGCTAAGATCAAGACCAAGACCAAGACTAGCCCGGTCTTGGCTTGGTCTTGCTTTTATCACTATAAAAATGTTTAAATTTATTTCATGTTACAACCGGTAAAAGTAATATTAAAAAATGTAAAAACTTGAAAACATTTTTTTTTTAATCTGATTAAATTAATAATACAGGCAATCAACTACTAACAAGTGATATACAGAAATAATTTTTTTATACACGTGCATAGCAAGTTGGCGGCATAATAACCTGGAGCCAAGAGGGTTTCATTATCATAGCCCCACGCCGAGGCTTTGGGCTGATAGACACGTTATTTTCCACTTTGAATTTTGTAGGCACCCCTTTAGTGTGCTTTTGGAGGGCTGACAAACGTGGGGTAAACTGCCCTTGGATCATAGGCCCTACTTTGATTATTGATTTATGTCGTCAAGAAGGTCGTCAAAGTCCGCGAACCCAATATTCCATCCCAAAATATGGCGTCATTTATCGCCATACTGACCGAAAGTTAATTTTTCCACCGTAGACATGACATGGGCCCCACGCTGTTGTTTTGTGATCTTTGTTAACAATGAACTGAGACAGGATTCAAAACGCCATCCCTTGGGCGTGCCAAGTGACCACCTAAAGGGGAGTTCATTGCTAAAATGACATGTTTGCCCCATTATGGCGGTCACTATGCGCCCAAGAGGTATGGCGTTTTGAATTCTTTGTTCTACTTTGAATTCTTTGTTCTACAGTTCATTGTTAACAAAGAACACGAAACAACAGCGTAAAGTTCATGTTCATGTCCAGTGGAAAATTCACTTTCTGTCAGTATGGCGGACCTTAACTGACGCCTATTGGGTTCGTGACCTGCTTGACGACATAAATCAATAATCAAAGTGGGCCTATGATCCAAGGGCATGGCTATCACTTACACGTATGAAAATTCCCCCCTCCTAAAAGCTACACTTTGGGGATGCCATACCGAAGTCAAGGTGGAGAATAACGTTGTCTATCAGCCCCCAAAGCCTCGGCGTTGGGCCCATGATACATGCAAAACCTCTCGGCTCCAGGTCTATAAGGAAAACTTTTATTATTTAGATGATGAAAAAGTTATTTTTATAAAAAGTTCTACATGGTCCAAAACCTGAATCCAACTGTCAAATGTCAAAATTTATAAGTCGTTAACGAGGTTTATCAAAAATGTGTTTTTTGCTTCAGAGTAAAGAACCTTTACTTTGGATAATATCGAAATTTCTTGGCCTCCGCGGTCTCCAAACTTAACCTCACTGGATTTTTCCTTGTGGTGTTACTAAAGCAAAATGTATACCTTCAGAGGCCATTTAAAGATGTTGACCATTTAGGGAGAATAATTACAGTATAACCCCCTGTATGGTTAGAAATGTCTTAAGAGAATTTTATAATTGAATGGTTACATGTATTTATAATTACTGCACACAGGGTTGGCTGCCCAGTGGGTAACCCAACAAAGCCCATTGGGTTTGGTAAACCCACCTTAAAAACACACAGGGTTTTTAAAAAGTGGGTTTTTTTTTAAATAGCATTTTTTAAGTTCTTAATTTTCTTTAGCTTTGTTTACAATTAGAACAGATTAAAAGAAAATCGCAACTGCATACATAAAGCGCTAGTCAAAATAAAACGGCTTTAATTTAGGAGGATAAAACAAAACATAATTTTATTTAAAGTTCAGGGGTTCTCCTGTCGATTTCTGTATTTCACCTTTTTTCATTTTTGGGAAGTTCGCATTTTATAGGTGATAAAACAATCGCGAAAATAAGTCTTAATTGTAAATAAGAGGGTGGTAATTTTTTTATGAACAATATTTCTTTTTTTAATGATTTTTATATTAAATATAAAAACCCTTATAAAACTCAGTGGGTTGGTTTTATATAAAAACCCGGGCTTTTTCCAACCCTGACTGTACATTCGATTTGTTATTCATTCAAATGCTTTTATTGTTACAAAGTTACAAACTAATAATGATGCAATTTGAAAGGTTATCCTTGTTCAATAAAAATTAAGAGATAGTTGTTTTGATTAAAGTAAATTTTTACATAAAAGTTTATTTAGAATTATTTTATCAAATTTATAATTATTAAAATATGTAATGTGCAAACTAACATTGTCAACATTATCTCGGAGAAAATGTGGTGAAAAAAATGTTTTTAATGTAAATAAACATTTTTGAATTTATGAAAGTTAAATGTAAAGATACTTTACTTGGAAGCATAAAACACAGTTTTTGACAAACCTCGTATACGACTGATAAATTTTCACATCTTATGGTTTAATTTAGGGTTTTCGACCATGCAGAACTTTTTATAAAAAATAGCTTCTTTATAAACTGCCGCCAACCCTCGTAGACACTGTATATCCAACAAATTTTATAAAATTGATTGTGTTTTGTAACTTATTTTTAAATTTTAATTTAACATTGTGCAAGAATTAAAAAATTTTTACCTCAATATGCTTTATATTGAAAAATTCATTTCAAAAGCTATCATTAAAAAAAAATAAAATGGTAATGCTATTAATTGGTAATACTATCTTCGCCACAAGCTGGAGTCTAGGTTTTCAACTTATCCACACGCATAGCTTTTGCATCTGGTATTCCTGATAATCCATTCATCTTTGTCTTCAAAAACATACACATTTTTTTATCCGTCAGAAGGACAATTGGTGTTGCTAAAAAATAAAAAGAATATTAATTTATGTGAATGATAGAAAAGTTATAGATGTAAATTTGGTCCTTCAAGGCAACAATGAGCGTTTTTTGGTTAGAAGTGCATTTTAAAGGATTATTGCGTTCTAACCAAATCCTATACTATAAAAATATAATCCCTTTATACAGGGTGTTTTACAAGTTTAGAGTTTAACACCCTGTATCTCGGAAAGTTGTGCATTGACCGTGAAGGTTAACAGGTATGTTATGTTATGTTATTATTTAAATATTAGTTTATATATTATTGTAAACTGTGTATATTAAATGATGTTTGTTTAATGTTTAAATATCGACGCTGCAAATAGAAACATCGTATCTCGAAAAAAAAGTTTTGCAGAAAACAGGTTTAAAGTTTCAGGGGTGTTTTATGATTTGCAAAATCAAATAAATATTGGGCAAAAAAATTTTTCCCGGGTACATATGTTTTTTAAGCACCCCTTAAAAACAATATAGTTAGAAAATTGGCTATTTTTTTTTTTTAAATTTTTTAATATAAAATAGTTACGATGTTATTATCGAATAATATTTGGGTATTTATTGTCGTATCTTAAGATAAGATGAAACTGTAGGGGGTATTTTAAAAAAATATTATCGTATGTTAGGGGACAATGTAACCATCGGGCATTTATTGTAATTTTAAATTTCGTATCTAAAGATACGATATGACATATATAAGTGATACAGATATAGCAAAACTATTTCAAGCAAATAAAAAAAAAACAATTAAGAAAAAAAAATATTTATTTTAAAGAAA
>JAHBCN010003795.1:0-71110 GCA_019359885.1 Listronotus oregonensis | reverse complement strand
GGGGGGCGATGGGTGATTTGTAACTTCAGTTTTACTTCAATTTTAAATTCACAAATTAAAATCCTCACTACACAACATCTATTTATTAATTCATATTTTTATCCTATTTTATTGTATAAATATAAATTAAACAATATTTTTTCAATGCGTTTACAACGCTATTTATATGTTAAGATGTTGCCGAACGCGGGATTTTTTTACCTAATCTAGTAAAATTAAAAAAAAAATAAAATTAAACTTTAATTAATTAACAATTATAATTTACGTTTGGCGCGAACAAATATTGTACGATTTATTTGTGAGATCTTGTATTTTGTCGTCAACGTTGTCGGTCCGTGTTTGCGGGTGGGTGCACAAATAACAGCCGCGGCTCCATCCGGCGACTGACGTGACTAGAGGTGTGTCGTGCGCGAACGATTCGTTAAAAAAACGAACCCGTTTCAATTCAAAAATTAATTTCCGGGATTAGAAACTTTTTTTGACCCACTTGCTCGATCGCTCTGCGATAAATAACGAACCTAGTTTTGAATCGTTTCGTTCTGGGTCCTAAGTAAAGAATCGGACTCGAACTCGAAATTCGGTAATTCGGTCTTTTAGGGCGGCAAATCGGTCGTTTTTGTGATACGACCTGACAAGTGGCAAGCGGTCTGTTATATTTCGATTTTGTTCACATTCCAAAGAGGGTATTAGGGGTGTATTGTCGGTTCGAGTCAGTTTTGGCTATATACCTATTTGACCTTTTCTTTTTTTGTTTTAACTATTCTTTTGAACAAAGACTTAATTTGGAAGTACATTTTAGGTTTTATTGATTATAGTGTTTGAAAGTTTTATTCCAAATATATTTTTTAAAATAATAATTTTACCAAAATAAAAAGAATGCAAATAATTTCCTAATTTAAGATAACTATCCTTTTTTGTGGAATTCAAAACCGACCGAGTCCGCCCGCATCTAATAAAGTGAATCGGTTGCGAACTTTTTAAGTAAATAATCAAGTGAATTGATTCAGAAAAAGGTTCGAACACCTCTAGACGTCCCGCCACTCCCCCGCTACCCCGATACTCTTAATATTGTAAAGTAGCATTAATGTCTCTCTGGTAAAAAAGTTGTTTAGAATATAGGTTTAATTAAATTCCGGAGAGACTAATATGTTATTGCGATTTTTAAGGTGACAAAAAAAAGGGGGCGCTACAAAATAATTGATTATCAAAGTGGGCGTTAGACAAAATAAGTTTGAGAACCTCTGGTTTAAATACATAACATCAAATTTAAAACCTTATAATAGTCCTTAGAAAGGTAGAAGGTTTCTTTAAAGAAACATTAATTTATTTATAGTGATATTTAAAATAAAGACTAAAAATTAAAATATCCCTTTTCTTTAACTTCAGGGGTGGAAAAAAATTAAAAAGACATTTCTAACAAGAATTACCTAAACTGTATTCTAATAAAAACTTAATTTGCTTAAAAGTGATTATAAAACTAAAAACTTTACGTTAATAATAAATAGCTAGCTTTAGTAGCAACTGTGTAGCAAATCATTAAAATTGCAATTCTGTTTTTTTATTTAAATCACCAATATAAACGATTTTTAGTTTGTGTTCAAAATATGAAGCATTTTTAAGTTTCATAGTATGCAAGATTACATCCAATACGTACTTATCAATTTGTGACACCATCGGACTAATTATGTAAATGTTATAATTGGCCTGCACAATATTTTTAAATATTTGCAGCATGATAACAGTCGATCTAAATTTAAAATTGAAAATTTTGCATACCGACAAACTAAGCATCCAAAAAATATATTTTTTTAATAATAATACTTGATCTAAAAGTTACTTTGGTCAAATGGAAAGTTCGGAAAACTTTTTTTATATTAAATAGGATTAATAAACTATTTTTGCTTGTTTATATATCGAAAACAGCTGATTTTTGCTAAAGTGTAATATGCCTTAAAATATACTACAATAAATTTTGCGTAGTACTAAATTTGGCAACCCCTAGTATATAAAACAATTTTACGGAAAATAAATAATAAAATGTTGATAATAAAATTGAAAATATCCTTCCCAATTTGAAAAAATAACCAACTTCAGAACTTGGTAATATGAAGTAGTCAACATGCTTAAAAACAATGTTTTTTTATCGATTCAAAAATGCAAAATATTGATGGTTATAAAATTGTTTAAATGCAAATTAAATTTTCGTTTGTCTGTAGTTTTTGTGTAAAAAAATAATTAAAATTAAAAATTAAAAAAATGTTAAAATAGAAAATATAGCTGTATAATAGTAACAGCAATTTAAGCCAATAAAAACTTAAGGCATAGTAAATGTTAATAACTTAACTTAATTAACTCTACCCTAAAATTGTCATATCCAGTCACTTTTCCAACATACAATTTAAATAATAGCATGATAAATACCTTTTTATTTAAAATTTTAATTTATATTTACCGATCTCCTTAAGTTTTTTTTTATGTTTAGAATACATTTTAATTATGCTATACCCCAAAATGTATTTAGTATAAATCTTCCAATTCTAACTTAAATGTTCCACTTAAAGTGATTTTTTATCAATTTCCAATACCCGTAGGTAACATTTGTAGCAAAAAGATCCCTAATGGAATAAAAATTGTTTATTAATGATGCCCAATTTCAATTCCGGGCTTTAAAGAAATTAATCTTGTAGGAAATTGTTAAAACCTAATGATGTGGCTAGTAGGAGGATCGGAAACCGACTCTAATCGAAAAAAAAAATTGTAAAGTGTGTTTCCTCTTTGTAAGCCAAGTATGGAGATCTCGCTCAATGTTAACTATAGCAATGTGAATAATATACCCTGTTTTAAAAAATAACGTTAAAAGTTTTAATCCATTTAAAACAAAAAACATTCAAAATTTATTATTGAATTTTTTTTTCGCGTAATTCTTGTTTTTAATTATGGTTCGACTTTGTTACAAGATTTTTTGGCATTTTGTATATTGATATGCAAAAGAAAGAAACAATAATTCTAATTTATCTAATCGGTATAACTGTTTTAACTGGTTTTATTCTAAGCGATAAAATTCTTAAAATGTAATTATTCTTGCAGTAATATAGACAATAGCTACATTGGGTAAGTTTAGTTGGACACTTCGCGTGTCCCGACTTTTTTTATGGGTTATGGGACCATAGGTAGATATAAATAAAATGACTCTAATTTTATTTAATTTATTAGTAAGGGAGAATTAATGCATTTTAGAGAGTATCGAGTTTTACTAAACTCAAAAGTTCATAACACATATAAATGTTACTTTATTTTTATGTAAAGAGAAAAGGCTAATATTACCTGTTTTCGAATTGCCTGCTGCTTCAGATATACTCAGAATATTATTGTTTCTCATAATTTCAGCTTCTGATAAATTTGGTGTATATAGAAAAACATAATTTTATGACATTGTTTGTGGCTTACAAAAGTTAAAGCAACAGCAATTTGGCTGACGATAAGTTAAAGTGTAAACATTTATTAAAGTGAATAATATTCAATTATTATAATAGAGAACCTTTTCTTGCGGAGTCACCTTAGAGTTTTACCTAGGAACCCAGGGACTTTAAAAAAATAAATAATATCCAGTGAAATATAATTTTTTGTAATCTACTGAACAAAGTTTACCCAATAAAATTAGTTGCTTTTTCCCTGGGGGTGGATGCCACCCCTTCCCGGGGGTGGAAATTTTATTATTTTTATTTTTATCAAAAATAAGTCCGGAAATGGATAGACTGACTAATTCTAAACAAAAGAAAAGGCATTACTTTTCGCGTTATTCGCAATTGAAAATGTCAATTTTTTAACCAAAAAAACACGTTTTCAGGCGGTTTTTCGCAAATAACTCGAAAAGTAAGCATTTTATTGAAAACAATCATTCTTACCAAAAATGTAGCTTATAAAAAAACAACAAGTAAAAGGTGGATAAATGATGTCCATAGACCCAATACAAACGGAGTTATAGCCTGTTGAAGGTTCGTTCTTATTCGTCAAAGGCCAAAATTGAAAGTTTTACATATTTTTTAAAAAATTTGAGCTTAAAGTGAAAGAGACATTTTTGTAATTTTGAAAAAAAATAGCCTTTTCTTCAAAATAACTCAAAAACCCTTAATGATACGTAAAAATTTGTAGAATACAAAATTGTAGGTTTTTCTTTATCAAAAATTGTCGTTTTTTGTGTTTTACTGTAGGATAAAAATTGAGTTAGATATGGCCGTTTAAAGTTTGAATATGTTCGTGTAGAGCAGAGGTTCTCAAACTTATTTTGTCTAACGCCCACTTTGATAATCAATTATTTTGTAGCGCCCCCCTTTTTTTGTCACCTTAAAAATCGCAATAACATATTAGTCTCTCCTGGAATTTAATTAAACCTATATTCTAAACGACACTTTTCTTACCAGAGAGAGCACTATTAATGCTACTTTACAATATTAAGAGTATCGGGGTAGCGGGCGGAGTGGCGGGAGGGCGGGCGAGTGCGATGCGTGCATGCGGCGGAACGTCACGTCTAGAGGTGGAAAGTTCGAATCTTTTTACTGAATCAATTCACTTGATTCATTTACTTAAAAAGATTCGTTCGCAACCGATTCACTTTATTATGATGCCGGTCGGACTCGGTCGGTTTTGAATTCCACAAAAAATGTGATAGTTATCTTAAATTAGGAAATTATTTGCATTCTTTTTATTTTGGTATAATTATTATTTTAAAAAATATATTTGGAATAAAACTTTCAAACACTATAATCAATAAAACCTACAAATGTACTTCCAAATTTAGTCTTTGTTCAAAAGAATAGTTAAAACAAAGAAGAAAAGTTCTTTAAATTGTCAAATAGGTATATAGCCAAAACTGACTCGAACCGACAATACACCCCTAATACACCTCTGGTAATGTGAACAAAATCGAAATATAACAGACCGCTTGCCACTTGTCAGGTCGTATCACAAAAACGACCGATTTGCCGTCATAAAAGACCGAATTACCGAATCTTCGAGTTCGAGTCCGATTCTGACTTAGTGACCTTATGAACGAAACGATTCAAAACTAGGTTCGTTATTTATCGCAGAGCGATCGAGCAAGTGGGTCAAAAACGTTTCTAATCAGGAAATTAATTTATTCGAATCAGTGCACTGATTCGTTCTTTTTGAACGAATCGTTCGCGCACGACACACCTCTAGTCACGTCAGTCGCCGGACGGTCGCGAGCCGCCGCTGTGTATTTGTGCACCTGCACTCCGTAAACACGGACCGACGAACGTTGACGCACTAAAATACAAGATCTCACAAATAAATCGTACAATATTTGTTCGCGCCAAACGTAAATTATAATTAAGTTAATTAATTAAAGTTTAATTTTATTTTTTCTTTAATTTTACTAGATTAGGTACATAAAAAAATCCCGCGTTCGGCAAGTGCTCTATCTTAACATATAAATAGCGTTGTAAACGCATTGAAAATATTTAATATATGTTTAATTTATATTTATACAATAAAATAGGATAAAAATATGAACTAATAAATAGATGTTGTGTAGTGTAGGATTTTAATTTCAGTGAATTCTAAAATATGAAGTAGCTGAAGTTACAAATCACCCATCGCCCCCCCAAATCACATTAGCGCCCCCCAATTTTTTCTGGGTCCCTTACTGCCCCCCTCTAGGCCTCCAGCGCCCACAAGGGGGCGTTATCGCCCACTTTGAGAAAGACTGGTGTAGAGTCACGTTTTCCACCTCTTTTAACCCCAACCATTTTAAAACTAAAGGTTAAAAAAATATAATAAATGCGACCTTATAGCTCTTAAAAAAACGTACAAAATGGTTTTTTGTAGGACTTGATAGTTTAAATATTAAGCGAGTTATGATCAAAAAAGCAACTACATATTTTTGTAGAAATCAGAACTCGTATATTGGAGAGTTGACGAATACACATTATAAGTACATTTTAGGTACAAAATACCTTGACTTAATAAATACATATATATGTGAGTATACATTGATATTACACACAAACACACACATATATATGGTTTTTAGGGGTTGGAATTTTTTAATTCATCATAATAATTCTTAATTAATAATAATTTATTAATTTATTAATTATTCATTTATTATTTAAGTATTATTATTTATTAATTATTTATTAATAATAAATTAGAGCTACAAGAATAACCAAGTAGAATATCGTCACCTCTCTCTCACTCTCATGATTGTCGCATAAGGTAGCGAGAGAAAGTGCGCGCAGCTGTACCGGGTGACCATTCGAAAACTACCATCTCCCTTGACTTATTTATTTGAAGTTTTTAAAAAAATGTTTAATATGAAAGTTGTAGGGGCAAATTTGGAGAGTTCAAACATAATTTTGGATATTATACAGGATGCATCACAAAGACGTGGCAAACCATAGTTGTGGTTAGTTATCCGCTTAAAATTTTAAGCATCTTTTTACATAAAACACTATAGGCCTAAATTCACTCGTTTTCGAACTATAGATGTTTAAAATTGAATAATTAAAATAATAAATGCTGGTGTAACAAACTCAATTTTAATTTCAACAATAAAACAGTAATAATTTAAGATAACATATTAATTGTCACATTTTACGTTACCCCCTGTTACTGCACGCATTCTTTGTAACAAGTTTTCAAATGTGCTATTGAATTTTCAATTTCAAGCCTAATAATATTTTTACATCAGCATTACTGCGTTTCAAAGCAAGTTATACAACTTTTAAACATCTTTAGTTCGAAAATCAGTGAATTTAGGCCTATAGTGTTTTATATAAAAAATGCTTAGAATTTTAAGCAGAATTGAAATATCAAGTCAAATACAGGGTGTCCTATTTAAAAAATTATAACTATGGTTTGCCACGTCTTTATGATGCATCCTGTATAATATCCAAAATTATTTTTGAACTCTCCAAATTTGCCTATACAACTTTTATATTAAATATTTTTTTAAGAAACTTCAAATAAAAAAGTCAAGGGAGGTGGTAGTTTTCGAATGGTCACCCGGTACTTCTTGTTTTTATTTAAAAAAAAATACATTTTTCGGACAAAGCGGCAATTTTTGAGGGGTAAACATTTTTATAGAGAATACTTACTCTTAAATTCAATGGTTTAGTTTAAATTTTAAACACAGTCGCTGGGTTCCGAGGTTTTAGCGTTTTATGGGCTAAGGTGACTCCGCTATAATGACGGCTGTGTCTACATAGATACTTTTTTCAAGATCTGATACAAAAGCTTATGACCGTCACTGAAATAAAAAAACACATATTTAACAAAAAACACTATCATACAAGAGATGGTAACACGCACATATTTTAAGTAAACAACAAAAGTTTTTTTAACAAAACTGATATTATAATTTTTTTTAATTTGTTTAAGATAAAATAGAGCAAATTTCCGACCAAAATGCTTTACGGATCCAAAGGGAAGAAAGCTTAGGTTATGACTCTAATTTTATTTTATTTATTGGTAAGGGAGCATTTATTGCATTTTAGAGAGTATCGAGTTTTACTAAACTCATAATTTTATAACACATTCAGGGTGTCCGGAAATGATGATGAAAAATTTTAAGGTATGATTCTACTTAAAAAAATATGAAAAAAAGTTCATATTTACATAGGTCCGGAAATGCTTCCAGAGGGAGCTACTGATCCTTGAAGATGGTCTCAAAAATGTGGTTTTTATTTAATCTATTAGGATCTATTTACAATACAGGAATTAACTTTTACGTATAAGTTAGAGTAATTAAAGGTCACTTTTTTAATAATATCAGGTAACCCAAATTGCAACCAGTGGCGTGGGAACAAAGGGGTGGTTAGTTATTTGGGGTCATAATTTTTTCGCCGAGTGTATTTTTGCTATCTTTTAAATAATTTATGTTTCTTTGAACATTTTTACATAAAAAGGTTTGCTTAAAATGATATTTTATTTTTATGTAAGTAGAAAGGGCTAATATCATCTGTTTTCAAATTGCCCGCTACCCCAGTTATACTCCAAATAAGGTTTTTTTATTATTGCTTCTCATAATTTAACTTTTGATAAATTTGGTGTATATAGAAAAAAATATGGCATTGTTTGTGGCTTAAAAAAAATTAAAGCAACAGCAATTTGTTTGACGATAAGTTAAAGTGTAAGCATTTGTAAAAGTAAATAATATCCAAATATTTTAATAGAAAAGCTTTTCTTTCAAATAACTTTTTAAAAGCTTTTCTCTTTAATGTCGCATTGTGAATATTTAAGAAGAAAAATAAAGTGTATGGCATAAATGTAGGTATGGAAAACTACAATAGATGTTAATAAAGAGTAAACAAACCTTAACTTTCCTTTGATGTCAGTGTAACCGACATACTTTACGTAAGTCCTACATTCTTGATGTTCCTAATTCCGAATTTTCGTAACATGTTTGTTAAAGTTTCTAACGTGACATCATCACATTCAAGAAAGTTTAGGTTTTTTATTGGGTTATTTACATTATAATAATTTGGATATTTAACAATATTTTTTTTAATGTTCATAAAAATGTATTAAACAAATCTACTATCGGTAAAATTAAAAAGCACATAATCTGTTTAATCTTTTTTTTTATTTTAGTATCTAAGTTAATAAAATCCTTGCAAAATATGGAAAAGTTACTGAATGTGCGTAATATTTTGTATTCTATATTTGCGAAATTAATTATTTAAAAGTTTTTAGACAAATCTATGTTGCTAAATAATAAGTTAGCAGTGTAGGTATTTCTCGTTTGTCCTTTGCAATTTATATTCAAAAAGTTTTTTTAATCTTGTTTCATGAGGAGAGCTTAAAGCTTAAGTACTAACGCACCTTAAGTGGCTTAAGTAAAGTTAAAACAAAAGGAAATTAAACTTCGGTAATAGGTATAAAATTATTATATTAAATGCTGTGGAGCGCTTTTAACCAAACTAGGACATCATCAAGACCGAGACTAAAAGTAAGGCAATAAATGTTTTTTATTTTGGAATAACATAAAATTATCTCACTTACTTGTCACAATTACAGGAACTTAGTCATATGACATAAAACAAATATAAACATTAAATATGATAAGTACTTTAAAATTCACAAACAGTTAGACATACATATTAAAACAATTATATAAAATAATCATAATCAAAAAGAAAAAGGAATTTGCAAAAAACGACAAAAATATTTTTATTTGTATGCCTATAGGGTGACAATCCAGGCCATTGTACAAACAAAATAAGTTATGGATAAAATTAATTTATATTTAAGTAGACAAACTTTTGTGTCTATGTTAAATAAGAAAATTTTGAAAAATGGGTTTAAAATTATACGTAGAATTAACCTGGGTATTTAGACCACTCGGGCCTATTGAAGTATTTCTTGCAATTTCGAGATCTTTAAAAAGGTTTAGTCTTAATCCTTGGGGGTAAATGTTGTGTAATATTTTGCCATTATTTGGTGACACAAGTTTTTGGTCATTGTACTTAATGTAAAAGCCAAAAGATGAAGTTGATGGTCGGTTAAGGTGTTCTTTAATTCGGACCTCTAACGGTCTGCAAGTTCTACCCACATAAGTAGCTTGACATGTGTCACAATTTAACTTATAAACACCGCTCTTTTTAGTAACGTTAATTATATTTTTGTGGTTTGCCAAGTTTGAAAAAAGGATGTTAACTGTTTCAAGAGTTACTTTAATTTCATCATCGCACGAATTCAGTATCCGTGCAACTTTATTCGAACAGGAGCCCAAGAATGGTAAAGAATATTGTTTTTTGGTTTTCTTTAAGACCTGTTTAGGAAAAGCAAGTTTTTAAAGTTTTTTAAAGTTTATTTTGTTAATTAATTTATTTATTATATCTGGATTATAGCGGTTATTCTGGGCAATTCGTTTAATAGTAATGAATTCGATTATTTGATTTTTATTTGACAAAGGCAGTGCCAAGCTCTGTGGATGTAACTATAAAAAGCTGACATTTTATACGAGTAAGGATGATTAGAATTTTCTGAAATAACATGGTCTGTCTGGGTTGATTTTCTATAAAATTGATATTCTACTGTGTTATAAAGTTTCGTTATTTTTAGATCAAGAAAATTTATAGAACTGTTTGTTTCGATTTCAATTGTGAATTTAATATTTTTGTGTAAATTGTTTAATTTATCCAGAATATTCTGGGCATCTCCATCATTTCCATCCAGAAAAGCTAAGACATCATCTACATATCTTGACCAGTGTATGATAAGACCGTTTTGATCATCTGCAAGGAAATCAGTTTTCAAATTGTCCAAAAATATTTCAGCTAAAAGTGGTGACAAAGGTGAGACTTATTAAAAGAAAAAAAATCTTGTTTGAGGCACAGTCTTAGTAAAGTAATATTATCCGTTTGCACCTTGGCTTGTATGCTATTATTTATTAATAAATTAGAAACAAGAAAAATTGGTTCTTCTCTAGGAATTGATGTAAAGAGGTTAGAAACGTCAAAAGACACCATAAGAAAATTTGTGTTTTTGTTGTTAAAATGTTTAAGCTTATTAGTGAGGTATAGAGAATTTAAAACAGAAAAGTTAGGTTTAAAACCAGTTAAATATTTTATTAAATTATTAAGAAAGCAAGACAGTTTGGAAACAGGTGTATTGCAAAGGCAGACGACTGGTCTAATAGGAATACCTATCTTATGAATTTTCGGAAGTCGATAAAGTCTAGGCATAGAAACTATTTCTCTGGTTTCCAATTTATTAATGAATAATAACATACAAGCTAAGTTGCACACAGATATTAACACTTTACTCAGACTGTGCTCCAAACAAGATTTTTTCTCTTTTAATAACTCCCTTTATAGGCAGGAAATGAGATTAGCTATGGGTTCACTTTTGTCACCACTTTTAGCTAAAATATTTTTGGACAATTTGAAAACTGATTTCCTTGCAGATGATCAAAACGATCTTATCATACACTGGTCAAGATATGTAGATGATGTTTTAGCTTTTGTGGATGGAAATGATAAAGATGCAAAGAATATTCTGGATAAATTAAACAATCTACACAAAAATATTAAATTCACAATTGAAATGGAAACAAACAGTTTTATAAATTTTCTTGATCTAAAAAAAGTAACTTGATAATACACTAGAATATCAAGTTTATAGAAAATCAACCCAGACAGACGATGTTATCCTAGAAAATTCTAATCATCCTTACTCGTATAAAATGTCAGCTTTTTACAGTTACAACAGAGCTTTGGCACTGCCTTTGTCAGATAAAAATCGAATAATTGAATTCAACACTATTAAACGAATTGCCCAGAATAACGGTTATAATCCAGATGTAATAGATGAATTAATTAACAAAATAAACTTTAAAAAAACTTATAAAACTAGCTTTTCCTGAACAGGTTTTAAAGAAAACCAAAAAATATTATTCTTTACCGTTCCTGGGCTCCTGTTTGAATAAAGTTGCACGGATTTTGAACCCCTGCAATGATGAAATTAAAGTAACTTTTAAAACAGTTAACACCCCTTCTTCGAACTTGGTAAACAATACAGATACAATTATCGTTACTTAAAAGAGCGGTGTTTATAAATTAAATTGTGACACATGTCAAGCTATCTATATGGGTAGAACTTGCAGACCGTAAGAGGTCCGGATTAAAGAACACCTTAACCGACTATCAACTTCATCTTTTGACTTTCACATTAAGTACAATGACCACCAATTTTTGTCACCGAATAATTGCAAAATATTACACAACATTAACCACCAGGGATTAAAACTAAACCTTTTTAAAGATCTGGAAATTGTCAGAAATACTTCAATAAGCCCGAATGGTCTAAATAACCAGGTCAATTCTACGTATAGTTTTAAACCAATTTTCCAAAATTTTCTTATTAAACATAGACACAAAAGTTTGTCTACTTAAATATAAATTAATTTTATCTATAATTTATTTTCTTGGTACAACGGCCTGGATTGTCACCCTATAAGCATACAAATAAAAATATTTTTTGTAGTTTTTTTGCAAATTCTTTTTCCTTTTTTGATTATGATTATTTTATATTATTGTTTAAAGTACTTATCATATTTAATGTCGATATTTGTTTTTGTGTCATATGACTGAGTTCCTGTAATTTTGACAAGTAAGTGAGATAATTTTATTTTATTCCAAAAAAAAAAACATTTATTGCCTTACTTTTAGTGTCGGTCCTAATGATGGCCTAGTTTGGTCGAAAGTGCTCAACAGCATTTAATATAATAATTGTATACCTATTATCGAAGTTTAATTCCCTTCTAGTGTCGAAGCGGAATCCAAAAAAATACATATAAAAGATTGACAGGTTCCTTATAGGTTGATGGTGGGCAAGAAAGAGAAGATTTTTTTAAAATTTGGTTTATTATTAATGCGAACGGTCCTTTTTTACATGGAATACTAAATGTTAAGATTTATAGAAGACGCCATTTTCCAAACATGGGACCAGTAGTTATGGGTCAAAGTAAAAAATTAGCAAAATCGTACGTCCAAATAGTTTTTGTTGAAAATGGAAATCATAACAAAAACAAACATATTTAATAAAAGCATAGCTCAAATGCACATTAGGTTTTTAAAAAAGATGTAGAAAATAATCGCAAAAGGAAGAGAACAGAAAAAATTAAAATAAGCAAACAGAAATTCTTAAAATAAAAATAAAATCAAATCAGATTAAAAATGTAGCCAGACTTCTATTATAGTTAGAGCAACTATTATGTCCATACATTTGGAAGGTAAATCAAATAAAAATCCAGAAATACTCAACAGTAGTCAGGAATTTTGTTAAAAATAAAACTTGTCACGTTCCAAAAAAAAAACTAAGACAAATAAATTTTAATATGCTTTAGCTCTTTAGAATGGTGTTTTTTTCAATGACAAGTTTATTGGATATGGTTTTTAAACAGCATCGCTTTTTGTTGGGTGTTTAGATGAAGCATTGACACGTTGTCAAAATTGATCAAAGTGTTTAACTAAATGTACAATATTTTTTTAATTGTTAAATTACAAAGTAATAGTCTGGGAGATGGAACTAAAATAGTTTGTCTCATTTTTTTTTTTCACTTGATGGTAGATATATCAACAACTAAAAAACTGTTGCCGGTCCAAGATTGTTATTTGTGAAAAATTTGTAATGCATAGCTTACACAAAGCCAAAAACATCCAGGTAAAAACAAAAAGTAGGTTAGACATGACATTTAAGTCTTACTTTTTATATAAAATATTCGTCAGTCCTATTGACCCCTATAAACTAGCAGATCGCCTGAAACAGAAAAACCAACCCCCCCCCAAGAAAAAAAAGTTTGTCACCGATGTCAAGATGAACTTAAATTTAAAATAAAATAGATATTAAATCTAAATTTATAAAAATTTGGTCAAAAATTTAGGAAATTTAAACAACTTTTCTATTATTTATGGCGTTTTGACATAAATGACATATGTATTAGCTTATTTTGACTAGTATATTTATAATTAACAAAAAGACAAAAAAGGGTAGCGTGTTAATTGATTTTAGGTTTACCTGAAATTACCTCAGCATCAAGCATATGTTACCATGTATTATTTAAATTAATAGATATTAATGCTATACATTTATCTTTTTTTAATAATACAAATGAACTTTCCTTTATTTTACATTTTTTAAATCAAGTTTCCTTTGCTAAATTTTCTAGAAATATTCCAGTTTTTTATGTGGTTGTTATTAAATAGGTGTTGACATATTTTTTATTTGTGGAATTTTAAGTTTTTAATGTATGCTCTATGTTCTTTTATGCGTTTGGGTAATGGAAGTTTCACCTATTTAAAATTTATTACATTGACAAGGAATCTTATAAATTCACTTTTTGTATTTTCGTTTATACTGTATGGTTTGGTTTTGGTACTTGAGATCTAAAAGTACAAATATTCAAATTACCTATTCATTGAATTGTATTTACTAAGCAAGAAATATATGGTAAGAATAAATTTGTAATAAATTTGGTTGTTCAAATTTTAGAAAGCATTTGCTTATAAAATCAAAAGGGCAATTATTTTAAACTAAAATATATTTTAAAAATTCTTTTTCATTTTCCTAATTTTAATCAGAACAAATTATTTCAATTCTATTAAAAATACTTTTTACAACACGTCCTTTTACCATCATTGGGTGATTCGAGTTTTATCAAAAGGTGTCTGTTTTGTGTTTTTTGAATGTCATCACCTTACCTACCTAGATGGCAGGTTTTAACATTGTCACACATCTATATAACATCTTTTTCGTATTAATATGCTTTACTGGTTGCATTAGGATTAGTCTATTAGATGGCACCAAAGTGAGAGTGATTAGATTTTATAAAATTTGTTTGTGTGTTTTTCAGTCGTATCTTGGCTTACAAAGAATGTGATCAGCCCCAATAAGGGTGAAATATGTAGTCATCTTAGAAACACATGGGAATTTTATTCTTTTAGTTTAGAACCCCGAATTTCGGGCTTTTTTTAACGGAGGGATACAAAAAAATTTTGGCTAACCATTTTTTTTTATCGAGGGAAACTTTATAATTTTTTTTGTAAAAATTACGTCGTCTTTAATTTTAAAAGAATTGTTTTCGTACAAAAGAAGTTTAAAATTAAAGTACATAATATTTTAAAGTAAAAGTCAGCAGAAAATAAGTACGATGTACCAAATTATCAATAATATTAATACTTAATAAGTTATGCTGAAATAACGGTAAAAAGTAAAGCTGCGCCTCAGGTCCATAACAGTAACAAAAGTTTATTATCAGAAGGTGTATTTCGGTCAATGTTTTAATTATACTAAGTTTAATTTTAATCGAAAAACACTAGTTGAAAATTAAAAGAAAATGAAAATTAGAAAAAAAATTAAACCTTGTATTTTTGGCCAAGAAATTTCCCGTTTAGCTTTGTTAATTTTTTTTAAACAGCCTGTATACTTTGCCTAACCCAAGCTACAAAACCTGTAATTTAAAAACCAAGAATTTAAATAAATTTATTTGCTAAATTATCAGAAAGTTTTGTCTTTCAGCAATTAGTAAATTGGAGTATTCTTAGCAATTAATGGTTCATTAAATATAATTTTAAAAAAGATCAAATTTCTTTAGCAAATAAATTGAACTAATTTTGTCTTTGTCTTAAGGTAAAATTATGCAAACAGTAATATTTCACATTTTTATTTTGTTATTTTGTCTATTTTTCTAAAAGCAGCAGATTATAAAACTACACTTATTGAGCAATGTCAGTAATAATATATATTTTTTTATTTAAATATCTGCAAAAAGGAAAAAAAAGTATAATAAATATGCCCCTATTTTATTAATCTAACCTTTTAAAACACACTTATTATATTACAAGCATTTAATTGTTGGAGTATATCTTGCGGTTAGGTAAATAAAATTGTTTCGAAAATTGGTATATATAGGAATGAAACAAATACCTTACAAAATTAAAAAAGAAAATTAAGGAATATACTTTACAAATTTAAAGTAATTTGAAGCTTACTAAGGGAATTAAATGGTAAAATATACAGCCAAAGGTAAACTCTAGCAATGTAGTGTACTTTTCTGCTAAAAGGTAAAAATTCCGAATACTTTCGGAGATATCCCTCAAAAAAAACATGTGTTTTTGTGTTTACTTTATCTGGCCTCATATTTAACCTATAGTCTAGTCAAAAAGTGTATTTCCTGCGAAAAATAGTTAGAAGACTTCGAAAAACGATGAGCAATAGCTCATTCGATGGAGAATGCAAATCTGAGAAAGGCGTTTTAAGGATTTTTTCTGCCAATAAAAATAATAAAGTTGTTATTAACAAAAAACAAAATGAAAAAAAGCCATTTCCATTTTTAATGATAACCCAAAAACCATAAGAGATGGCGAAAAATGCAAAAAAGATCCTTGAAGAGAATTAAATTTCCAATAAAAAAAGTCCCAACTCCTGGAGTTCTATCTCCATTATTTATGATTTTATTTTAACGCTGAAAATGGGCCTCCTCGTGACATTTTTGGTTGCGCGCTCGGCGTCAAAACTAAGTACGTCACACTAAATAATTTTTTGGGGTATTAAAAATTATTAAAAAAAAAAAAAGTTAAAAAAATATGATGTATTGAGGACACTTCTAAGAATTTATTCCCGTTGAAAATTTAACTTAAAGATAATTTTTCAACAAGTTAGACAATTGTTAATTAACAAAATTGTTTTAAACTTTCGTCTTTATTGTACATTAAAAAAAAAATTATATAATTTTCATGTAAATTTTTCGCGTCGTGGAGCTCTTCTTATATGCAAACCTAACAAGATTACGCCATAAAAGTTTAAAAAGTTTTATTCCTTTGTTTATACTAATAACTTTGACAAAAAGTGAAAAATCAGAGTAATATGTATGAGCGATATTAATTTAACGCTGTTTAGGTTAAATTTATTAAACTTGCAACTTGGCTATGGAAGATAAGCTAGTACTTTTTAGCTAAAATAAAAACATTTTTTAAGTAAATTTCATGAATCAGTTTTTCATTCCACTACATAATTTATCTTTTTTTTATTTTCAGTGACTGCTTTTTTGCTTTCTTTGACTACTTTTTGGTTTTTTGTTCGTTTTTTATTACATGTGAGTAACAAAAAAAAACTTTTCGACCTGTCGTTTTTTCAAAAATATTAATACCGTTTATTTATCTCGAGAATAAATGACTGCTTCATTTAATATTTACTAAAACTAATTTACTACCTAAAGAATTCAATAGAAATTACGCGACGACGCCAGAAATGCTAGAAATATAGATGAAACTTTTTACCAGGGATTTTCGTAGTCCCCAATCACGAATATAAGGTCAAAATTTGAAAAATTCCAAATCTAAGATGGCGGATCCAAAATGACTTGTATAAAAATAGAAAAACACATAAAATCCAGAGAATAGGGATGAAACATTTTACTCAGAGGTTTTTGTAGTCACTAATCACGAATCTGAGATCAAAATTGGAAAATATTATGTCTATATTTATAGATAGTTTCTAACAAAATATCTTATTTCTGTACCGGGTAAGTGAAAAAGGAAATATATTGAAAAAACTAAAAAAATTAGAATTCTAATATCTTCCATATTATTAAATAATAAAATTCAAAAATATGGTGAAGAATATATATTCTCAGGGCAATTTTAAAAATACTAAAAAATATTATACAGAGCGTTCCAAAAAGGTTGTACATAACATTTTTATTTTATTTTCAAGTTATTATAGCATAATTTATTTACATATATAAACAAACAAAAATTTGGTTAAGGCTATATATGGTTATGTAGTTTATTTAAATATTAATTTTAAATATACAAGATGTATAGAACAATTATAATAAGTTTTTAAAATTATAGTTATAATTTAAAATATTAAAAATTTTGCTGCTAAAGATTTTTTTTTATAAAACAATTGAACAATATGTTAAAATAATATATATACAGAATGTTTAAAAAAAAAACATGTATTAAGTTTAAAAATTAATAAATGCAATTAATTCTTTTTTTTATACACTCTGTATAATGTTTTTGGGTATTTTATTAATTGTTACAAAAATATACATATCCTATAGTTTATTCCAGATTTTTAAATATAATAATAAAGTAGTAATAAGGCTTTTTAGAATTTGAGTTTTAATATAATTATTTTTTGACTCACACAGTATATTAATTGTGAGGTTTTTTAAACTATATATAAAAATATAATAATTATGTTTTTTCTGAATTGTAATAATAACGTTTATAATATATTTTAAATTTATATATAGTTTTAATTATTATAATTTTTGTTTGTAACACTCTGTATATTTTTTTAATATGCTATAACCAACTGCCCTCGGATATATGTCTTCTATTTTTTCTAAATATTGTAAATAGAAAAACATCTGTATCATATTTTCGGTATTTTTAGGGTTTTTTAATTTTGATATGCGCCATTTTGGACCCGCAATCTTGGATTTCAATTTTTTTAAATTTTGACCTTAGATTCACGATAAGTGAACACAAAAACCCCTGAGTAAAATGTTTCATCCATATTCCCTGCATTTTCAGTGTTTTTTTCTATTTTGATACCCGCCATTTGTAATCCGCCATTTGGATTTGGAGTTTTTCACATTTCGATCTTATATTCGGGATTGGTGACCTCGAAAACCCTTGAGTAACAATATTTGGGCCAAAATATCGAGTAAATATATGTTTTAACCAAAGACTTAAAATTTTAGTGGCCGCTTTTTTAAATTGGGGCAGAATTAAAAAAATAATAAAAACCGTTTTTCAAAAAAGGGCTGTTGCATTTTTGAAACAGTCTACCTCGTATCATGCCACGTGACAAGACATTATTCGAACTTAAATATATATTTTTTGTTTAGATTATAACAATTAAAAATTAATTCGTTAGCGACACAAACTACAAATCTTATAGGGTTAAATTATTGGAAACAAAATTAGAACAGTTTCCTGCAAATAAGCCTTTCACAATTTTAAAGAGTTTCTTATTAGGATGTGGAGGGGTTTCCTTTTCTCAAAATTAAGCCCTGTGGACTAATGTAACATTTTTTTTAAAGAAATCAGGATACTTATTAAAAAATTTATAAAGATTGTACCCTAGACAAAAAAATCACTACATAAGTATTACCGATCGAAGCAGAATTACATTTTTTATGCTTTCTGTCGAAACCCTAAAAACATGAATAATAAAACTGTAGAAATACTGCCAATATACTTAATTTTTAACAAGTTGGATAGCTCCCGATTTCTTTAACCAGGAAAGCTGACGTTTTGCCAGCGTGTGTGGTTTTGTTTTAATTTTTTTTACGTTTCACCTGGTCTGCGAAAGTATAAGCCCCGGCCAGTAGATTTTTTCTTTTAACGTTTGAAATTATTCCTCTGTTTGAGTTCAATTGGTGCATTAGCACATTCGGTATTTAATTAATCTGGTAACATTTTTATTTAAACTGTGCGGTTTGTTAATAAAAAGTGCAGTCGAATGTTGTTATACTTTTATCTTTGGTTACACATTTTAACATTAAAAAAATAAAATTATCAAGTAAATATACAGGGTGGGGCATCCCAACCGCCACGGAGTTTATACGAAAGCCCGTATGAATTTTAAAAAAAATATTTTGCAGGATATATGCAGACGGTAGAGGACCTTCATTTAAAAATAATTGCATTTATACAGGGTGATTAAAAAAAGTGCCATATCAAAGTTATGTTTTTTTAAATGGGACACCCTTTATTTTTTATCAATTTTGAATTCTAGAGCAAAAATAAGGTCATGTTTTAATAAATGTCCCTGAACTTAATCCCCACCCCTTTTGAAATATTTGCAAATTTCTGATTTTTTTGTAGAACTTTAGTAATTTTTTTTCATCGTAAATATTTAAACTAGAATTAAATTACCATAGCCAATATTTAGTAAACATATTATTACTACGATATGGTTTAACATTTTTATTAAAATATTATACAGCGTGGTCAAAAAGTACTTTCTAATATTATGAATGTTCTTTTGCAAATAACTCTCTTATTTTAAATGGAACACCCCGTATTGGACTATTTAATATTATGCAGAATTTTATTACCAATTCAACAATAAAAGGGTTTGCCTATACCCAAAACCATTACTTTTTAATTATTTCGAAATTTGGGTAGTGCGTGCATTTAACACGTATAGTATTACCATAATAAAGTATTTTTAAACTAAGGAGGCTTTGACACAGAGACGGTAAGAGACGTTACGATTGTTATTACTATGTTATTACGTGTTAAATGAACGCACTACACAAAATTCAAAATAATTAAAAAGTAATGGTTTTGGGTATAGGCAAACCCTATATTAATGAATTGGTAATACAATTCTGCATAATATTAAATAGTCAAATACGGGGGTGTTCTATTTAAAATAAAAGAGTTATTTGCAAAAGAACGTTCATAATATTAGAACGTATTTTTTGTCCACCCTGTATAATATTTTAATAAAAATGTTAAACCATATCGTAGTAATAGTATGTTTACTAAATATTGGCTACGATATGGCTTACGATAAAAAAATTTTTTACTAAAGTTCTACAAAATCAGAAATTTGCAAATATTTTTAAAAGGGTGGGGATTAGGTATGAGAACATTTATTGAAACATGACTTTATTTTTGCTTTAGAATTCAAAATCGAAAAGAAATATAGGGTGTCCCATTTAAAAAAAAAGATAACTTTGATATGGTACTTTTTATTAATCACCCTGTATAAATACAACTATTTTTAAATGAATATCCATTTTTTTTATTATTTTGAAGTTATTATAGCAAAATTTATTTACATTTATAAAAAAACAAAAATTTGGTTAGGGTTATATATGGTTATGTAGTTTATTTTAATATATATTTCAAATATAGGAGATGTATAAAACAATTATAATAAGTTTTTAAAATTATAGTTATAATTTAAAATATTAAAAACTTTGCTGCTAAAGTTTTTTTTTTAAATATATAGGTAGATACATCTTTTAAAACAATTAATAACAATATGTTAAAATAATATATATATATATATATATATATATATATATATATATATATATATATATATATATATATATATATATACAGAATTTATTGAAACATGACTTTATTTTTGCTTTAAAATTCAAAATCGATAAGAAATATAGGGTGTCCCATTTAAAAAAAGATAATTTTTATATGGTACTTTTTTTTAATCACCCTGTATAAATACAAATATTTTTTAATGAAGGTCCTCTACCGTCTGCATACATCCTGCAACAAAATTTATTAAAAGTTCTCACGGGCTTTCATATAAACTCCGTGGCGGTTGGTGTGCCCCACCCTATATAATAAGATATGAAGATGATATTTTTTCTATTTATCAACATGACAACAATTTCTTAACACACAAACACACAATTAATTTTACTTTAGATAAGATTTAAAATGCCCACAACTTTTCTTTTTTAATATCATGATAAATCAAATTTTTGAAATTAAAATTTACAGAAAACCTACACATACAAATATTTACTTAAATTTTAACGCAAGTGATTCAACAATAATAAAAAAGTATATTTATTAAAATAAAAATTATTTATTGTGATCAAAATTTTAGCACAAAAATAGTTAAGGGTAATATATATTTTTTTGGAGGTAACCTATGCTTAACAAGCGTTATATTTTTGACAATTCTAACAGGTGATACATTTTTAACGTATATTGTATTTTATTTTGAGACATGACCATTGACCATGTGAGCAATGTCTATCAAAACAATGAATTATTTATTAATTTTAATTAATTTAACATTATTAACTATTTTCCAGTTATTATTTTTTAAAAATATGTTTGATTTTAATTAGTTTTATAGTATGAACTTAAAAACTCACCGGGATATACTCCTAATTAGATGCTCTTTATCGTATTCCAAACTTAAACAATAAATTTTGCTTTGTAGAATTTTTTCGTATGTGAACCAGTCTTTATCTGATTTTACCTTTATCAGCTTTTTCTAATATAAAAAGAAAATTGGACTGTCATGGTCTTTAAGAATTTTTTATTCGTGCAAATTAAAGTTTTATCTCCGGTGTCCTTCCTTTGACTGCCGTTTTAAAATTACAACACATTTTTTCTCGTATTGTTTTGTAACTGGAAAATTTATTTAAGGTTTAACTTTTCGAATTAAGGTTAAAACTTTTTTTATGAAGCAATAATTTTATTTAAATATGTATCTTAAATAATTTTAATTAAAGTATGCTTTAATGGCAAAAATTATAATAATTTTTTTAACAGTGCTTATACAGGATACTTCTCACTCTTATATAAAGTTGATTCAACAGGAGCAAAGTTATATGACACAGTTCAGAAATAAATATAATAGCGTTAAAATTGAAAATTTACCAAATACATTCAAAAACATAAAAAAAACGAAATAATAAAATTTTTGGTTTTTAATTTTTTTGTATCAATGTCATTTTTTTGTTTGGCAGAAATATATAAACTAACCTCTTATTTTAAATTTTTTATACATTGTAGACTTTAAAGCTTGTCAATCATTCTGTTCCATGTTACGTTATAATCAAATTAAATACGTTCCAATAACTTGGATATTTATATATATATATATATATATATATATATATATATATAATATATATATATATAATATATATATATATATATATATATATATATATATATATATATATATATATATATATATATATATATATATTATATATTATATATATATATATATATATATATATATATATATATATATATATATATATATATATATATATATATATATATATATTTATCTCATTCTCTAACTTTTCGAGAAAGCGTAAATTTTATGTTTCTTCATAGCAGTTAATTATACTTTTTTAAAATGTAGAATGTTCACGTAGTTTAGCTTCTAGAATATTAGCTTTTCTTTCATAGCCTACAGTGATTTAAAGTAATAAATTTTAAATACATTGCATAGGAAACATTATCATTCATAGTGTGTTATATATTTTAAAAAGAGAATTTAATATGCAATTTTTTACTCCTACGCTGCATCGGCCCCTCTGTGTCCTAAATCATAATTTAACCTTTATCTTAAAAACTAGTAACTTAATCAAAATTGTTGAAGAGAGATATGTTAATATTAATTTAATTATCCACAATTTGTTTTTATAAGTTTTTTTCCTGGAATTAATTTTACAGAAGTTATTGGAGCTAATTTTACTTGTAGGCGCGCGCAATAAACAATCAAGAAGCCTGTATAAACCTTAAAAAAAATCAAATTTTAATTAAGGATATTATTTAGTATTGTATAAAAAATAAAAACATGTATTTTTATAATTTTTTTTTAATATATATTTTTATGGGTCAAAAGTACCCAAATTTAAGAATTTTCGATCTTTTAAAAATTCACATCTCAAAAAATATTAACTTTACTGTAAAAAGTTATAAGACCTTTTTTAGTTGTATTTTAATAAAGAATATGAAAAAAATTTGCCCGAGTAAAAAATAGCAATTCCTTGCAATGGTTTAAACAATTTTGGTTTAAACAATAGGGCACCAGGTGGCGCTATGGCAACATGCATTTATATCATCAGTAGCGCAATTTAAAAAGGAATGGAAAAAAAATCAAGTGAAATAGTTTTTGGAACTCATGCGCCGATTTCTCCTAGACTAATTGCAGTTTTTAAAATAAATATTATTACAAAAAAAATATTAAAATACAGTTAACAGTTAACGCAATGCAATAGTAAAAAAGCGCTGAATATATTAAAACAAGTTGAAAACTTTAACTTAAATCTTTATCACAATATTAATATATTTTCTCTGTCTAAAATTATTAAACCTTTATCTATAGCGGCTTTAATATTACAAACAGAAAACTGGGTTATAATTCTCCAAAAGAAAATTTTCCACTGGTCGTTTAAGATTTTCGTTCTTTTATACTAAAATAAATTCAAATTATATTCCTGGGGTACTTTTTACTTACTTGACAACAAATGTGTTTTATTTAAATCCATTTTATTATGGTAATTTTAATTATATTTTATGCTTATATTAAGTTGTGTTTAAAAAAACCTTATTACCGAAAAACATTTAATATTAGTTATTCCCTAAAAGTTTAT
Source organism: Listronotus oregonensis (assembly GCA_019359885.1). NCBI lineage: Eukaryota > Metazoa > Arthropoda > Insecta > Coleoptera > Curculionidae > Listronotus > Listronotus oregonensis. The sequence continues at coordinate 47,454 of JAHBCN010003795.1, read as the reverse complement.
ACAGATATTCTAAGTCAATAAACCTATTATGACTTTTTATATTTAATGGTTTTACTCTCAAGTAAACCATAATTATATATTTAATATATAAACCACTATTGCCAAAAATGGTGACCTAGATAACTCTAGTAAATTTATTTAATTTTAACAATAATGTTTTTTAAATAACATATTTTTGGAGCTTTAAAAATAAAAGCATTTAACCCTTTCGTTTGTGTCAGTTCTATATAAATAATTAAAACCATCCATAAAAATACAAAAAATAGATTTTATATTCAGTTAATATTAGTTGTCAGTGATCTGCATTAAACCTTTAACACTATTAATGGCACAAAAACTTTGTAAAAGACGCAAATGTTTGTTAAATATACAGAGTGTTATAAATTCGAGTAACTGCAAAGCTGAGCTGGGACGGATCCTTCAAAAAATGAATCACGGATCCGGATCCTCGTAAAGGAATTGAATCACCAATAAAAATCACGATTTCTTTTTTAAGGAAAAAAGGAATTGAATCCAGGAAATTAATTCCTATTTATCGGATCACGAATCCGGATTATCTTTAGTTTTTATACTTACAAATGGTAACTATGATACGAATGATACTACATAATCCAGATGATTATTCAAGCGTCAAAGATTTTAGGACGGAGCCCGAGCCGCGATATTTTATTTTAGCCTTATTTTGAAGTTCTGTAACCTTAAGCCAAATTAGTTTTTAGGTAAATATTCTTCAAATTTGAATATGTTATTTCTGAGATCAACATGAATCCACCCTTTACTAAAACATGTTTTCAAACTGTATTTCAAAACTCGCGATGCTAGATTTTCATAAGGTTTTTAAATGGGATTCTTGAGATAACCTGAAGTGACTTATAAATTGTATTATTGTTATTTTACAAGAAGTTTCAGCAGTACCGTTTAACAATTTATCTGCTTACGAAATATATAAATGTGGTAAAGTTTAAAATTTATTTTTGAATAACACCCTGAATAGAAATAATTAAATGTCCCATTTAAAAGTATCTCAGGGTTATCTTAAAGATAACATATTAAAAAATTGTGAAGATTGAGCAATCAGAAGTTTTAACATAAATGCAAGTAAAATGTATGCCCGTTTTTAGATAACACACTCTATGTTTACGAAAAAAATGTTTCATATAAATGTTGTTTCTCTGAACCTAAAAAACAACATATTTTAGTTAAAAATCGCATTTTAGCTGTGTTTCCTTATTTCAAGATCTTAATAAGCAGATGTTTTAAAATTCTTTATCTTATTTTTCGAAAACCAATGTGATGCCGAAAAAATCTGAAAGATTTAAAATGGCATTAATAAACCAATTTGCCTCAGATTGGGGATACAGGGATTTTAAAGGGGCTAGGTCAAAATTTGAAAATTAAGAAATGGCGGATTTAAGCATTTGTCTCAAATTAGAAATATAAGGAATCGATTCCTTTTTGAAAACGGATCTTTCCAAAAAGGAATTGATTCCGGATCATTTTAAAATTGTATTACGAATTCGGATCACGTATCCTATTTTAAAAAGTAATTGATTCCAGCCCTCGGATCCTTAAAAATGAATCAATTCCTGCATTTGATTCCTATCCAGCTCTGCTGCAAAGTAATTTGTAAAATAGCAATAATTTACGTATCTCGAATGTTTTAGGGCATACATATTAAATAAATTATTTGCTTATTTATTAAACAGCTTCTCAATTAAAGCGATACAGTTGTAAATTGATTTCTTTTGAAGTTAGGTCTGGTATATATCATACGAGAAATACACTTACCATCATTTAAAAGAAAAATACATTTTGGTGATATTTATTTTATATCTATTAGATCTCCAGTATTCATAAGTATATATATATATATATATATATATATATATATATATATATATATATATATATATATATATATATATATATATATATATATATATATATATATATATATATATATATATATATATATTTATGATGTATACTGGAGTTCTAATAGATATAAAATAAATATTACAAAAATTAATTTTTATTTTTAATGATAGAAAGTGTTCTTGTAAAATGTAATATACCAGATTTTACTCTTTTAAAATCAATTTATCGCTTTGATTGAAGAAAGATTTTATAAATAAACAAATAATTTATTTTATAATTTATTTAATATGTATGACTTCAAATATTCGGGGTACATAAATTATTTATCATTTATCATCAAATTTCCGATGTTTATATTTATTGCTATTTTAAAAATTACTTTGCAGTTACCTAAGTTTACAACACCCTGTATATTAAACAGATATTTGCGCTTTTGACAAGGTTTTTGTCATAAATAATGCAGATCACTGAAAAAAATATTAACTGAATATAAAATCGATTTTCTTTATTTTCATGGATGATTTTAAATATTTATATAAAACTGACACAAACGAAAGGGTTAATTCCTTTTATTTTTAAAGCTCAAAAAATATGTTATTTAAACAACATATTTGCGAATTTAAATAAATTTACTTTTATCTTGTGACAACTCACTAGGATTTGTATTTATATACTATATAAAATCATACATATATATTAAAAATATACTTTATTTAATATAGTTATCCACTAAAAAATATATTTAATAAATATGGAATATTTATATATACCTAAAAATTTTATAAAATATATACTAGAATCACGATATTTAGTAATTTATGATTATATTATATATATATCTTCGTAAACTTATAAGGAATTACTAATATTAAATTTTTTTGGTTATATTTTTTTAACAAAATTTAATTTAAGCATAAAATATGATTAAAATTACCATAATAAAATCGATTTAAATTTAAAAAAATATGTGTTGTTAAGCAAGCAAAAAGATACCCCAGGGGTAAAATTTTAATTTATTTTAGTATAAAAGAACGTAAATCTTAAACGACCTGTGAAAAATTTTCTTTTGAAGAATTACAACCCAGTTTTCCCTTTGTATTGATAACGCCGCTATAGATAAAGGTTTAATAATTTTAACACAAAGAAAATATATTAATATTGTGTTAAAAATTTTATAAAGTTTTTAACTTTTTTTAATATATATTTAGCATTTTTTTACTATTACGTTGCGTTAAATGTTAACTGTATTTTAACTTTTTTTATAAAAATATTTATTTTGAAAGCTGCTATAGCTGATTTTTGGATCTTTGGGAGCACCTCTAAAGAAGGCGTTTTCCGGTGAGCACGACATATGAATAATTCAAACCTAAAAAAAAATAAAATAAATCGCATAGAGAACCAATATCGTCAATTGTGTGTTATAATTTTGAAAAGAGAATTTGATATGTTATCTTATTAGATTAAAATATACAGAGTGTTACATTTTTTTAATTCAAGAGTTGGTAGGGAGCCGCTACCCTTTAGCCAGACTTTGAATTTTATGTTTAGGGGTTCTTCACGGACAATTACCCAAATTTTTAAAGTGCCTTAAGAACCTACTCAAAGTTGTTAACCAGCTCTCCTACTCCCTGTAACACGCATATTTGTTAATTTTTTAATGCGTTAAATTTCATATTGTCAGAAAGAGTGACCAACATAGCTGGGCATTAACTCGTTAATACGTTAATCGTTAATTAACGAAGTTAAGATTTCCACTAACGGATTAACTTTTAAGTTAACTTAAAAAAATGTTAACGGACTCGTTAACTTCGGTAAAATTTTCCCAAGTCCGTTAATCGTTAATCATATGACAGCAGACAGGTGAATGTAGTAAAAAAGTGCACGGAAAAAGGCGTTACGACAAGAAGCTGCCGAAGGTTTGAAGGACAGAGATAATTTAAGTGGCGAAAGCAGCAACGCGAGTAACAAAGGAGCCAAAAGTGTAAAGCTCAAAATATCGTCAAAATGTGGCTAGACATAAAATCAAAAGACTCGTTCAACGATGAGGCATTTCTCGGAAAACAGATATTTATAAATTTGTCTATTAAATATAATACTGCTATACCCTCAAGCACTGTAGTTAAACATCTTTTTTTCACGGGCAAAGATATTTTAACGCCAAACGAGCTTCGCTTTCAGACGAGAACTTCAACATATTAATGTTCATGAAGGGCAATATCCACATTATAGATAAAATTACACACTCTAATTATACACGTCTTATACTTTTGTTCCTAACCTGTTAACTTCCAGAACCCAAATCAATAGTTCTTATAAGTAGATGTTTAACGCAACCATATAAAAAAGCATTTTCTTATCACGTGTTAACGGATTAACGATTAACGTTAACTTGCGGTAAATCGTCCCAGAGGTAACGCTTTAACGTATAACGAAGTTAACTTTTATAGTATATAGTAACGGATTAGCGATTTACAAAGTTAATTATTTGATTAACGATGCCAAGCTATGGTGACCACTACGTCAGGCACTAACACCGGGACTAAAAAATGTTACCGATAAACCACCAGTTGATCCCAAAAACGTTCTTCTACCTATGCATATCAAATTGGGATTATATTTTTTTGGCTTACTGCTTAAAAATGAAAGAAGGTTTTTGTATCTAAAACAAGAATAAGCATTAGAAAAAACTCTCATCTTTTTTAACGTAAAGAAGTACTTTTTTTTAATTAGTTTGACTAAACTACCTTTTAGTTTGTAACTATTAAATAACACTTTATTTACAAGATCTTAGTAATAAATAATTTTGTTTATTTAAGAAGACAGAAAAACATTTTAAATATAAGAGTGTTTCTTTTTTGAAATATTTTATACAAAACCCTATTGTAATTGTAAATTTAACTGTAGTATAAAATTAATTAAGTGCTTAATATTTTTTAATTCAAACTTTTAAAAAACATTACAGGAAATTATTTTTTTTTAATCAAAAGTTTGTGTCTTTCCAACTTGTCACGACCTATATTCTTCTTTATGAAGATTGCATAAAATATTTTGCACAATATAAAAACATTAAAATGCATAATATATTTTATTAGAAAAATTATTACTCTACTTTGTACTGCAAAAACCAAATTAATTGTTATAATTTAAACTTAAAAGAATATGAGCTCTTATTTATTTTTATTTGTGTTATTATTACTATTTTATATTGTTCTACTTTTTATCACAAACGTTTAATAAGGGATTAAAATTTACGTATAATTGCATGGTGCATGGTTAAAGTCATAAAATAGTGATTTTATTTTTATCTCCCAATTGACGCTCTGTTTGCTTTTGTACTCAAGCTGTAAAGCTGGGTGAAGCTTTAATAGGCAGATAAATTTCAGTCATTATTAGAACAATAACAATGTAGGCAGTGTGAAATATTTTGTGTAAAACATAAATATAGCATACATTTTTTAAACTAAACGGATTGGCAAATATTTCCTTTTTTTATGTTATGTTACTTTTTCCGCTTAACTGTTCGGTTTTGTTATAATTTTTTCTCTTCTTTGGCTTTTTTTGTTTTATTTTTTTATTTTATTTATTGTTGATATATTTGTTAGTGTTATTTATTTGTAATGGGCTGCCTAATTATGATCATAAAATTACTAAATATATTACTAAAGGCAAAAAAGAGCTTAAGCATATTATTTTATATGATTTACTTAAAAAAAAGATCAGTAAAACAGTTATTGCCTAATTAAAATTCGGCTTATGATATGAGATCTAACAGCTCTACTAAATGTACATAAATACATTAATTGTTAATTGCATGTAACCAACAGTTAAACATTATTGCAGTAAAGTATTACCAAAGAAAATTTTAGTTAGTGATAACTATAATTGTCTTTGATATTATTTATTTAAATAAACTTAGATAATGGTTTAAGGGTCTTGGCGCATAAGGACGGGTAATGGGCCTTCTCTTTTTTTGAACTCTCACCCAGCTAGACGTGCTTTTTCCTGGTTTTTTTTATTTACATGGGTGCTTCAAAAAGTATTTTATTAAGTTATGAAGATTGTTTGTTTTTTTCTAATATCCCAGCCGCATTAAAGGAGTTTTTAGGTTTGCTTGCGCCAAACTAAAAATCTTCAAAACGCAGATTTAGTACAATTTTTTTTCAAACATTTTTGGCATAAAATTATTTTTTTTTTAGGGTTTAAAATGTTTTATTATTTTAAACAAAACCTATTGACCCACGTTATGATGAAAGAAATATTTGTGATGTGTCTTTAGTAGATCTAGCTTCATGAATTTTTTCATATTTTTTTTATATTTTTTTTCGCTATATTTTGATATTTTTTTAGAAAAAACTTTCAATTTTATTTTTTTCAACTTTTTTGAAGAATAAAGGTTTTAAATACGAATGAATTAAAAAGATTTAAGATGAACTGGTAAAGGCGATTTTTTAAAGAACCCCGCAATTTTCTATCGAAAATGCGCCAATTGTTTTCAAACTTTGCATAGTGACAGTTTTTAACGCGCTAATTAAAAGTCTCCACGGGCACAAAACCCGAAAACCCCTGTCTTTATCAGCCGGAACCTCGGTGTTAATTGGGGTAAATATTGGTTCTTCTCGCGGAAGGCTTAGGGGATTGTCACCCTCACTAAGCCTCCACACCCTTTTTCTTACCGCGGCCTGCGGTTTTTAGATGATTTGTTGGGCACCTTCTCCGTAGAGGTCCTCTAGGTCCCCTAAATCTCCAGGCCAACGTTGGCCGGGCGTCAATCCAGTGGGATTGTTCTTCCTGTCCCTTCTGCTTTACTTCCGAGCCAAAATAACCGATGGCCGACCCTGGCTTCGGTATCTTCTGGACGTCGCGTCGCCCCGGAATGCACCCCCCCAGATGCTGTAATTCTTCAGGCCGGGCTTAGCCAAAGCTGAAACCGCACAGAAAGCTTTCCTATAGATCCTGCTACACCTTTGTGTTAACTAAAGTAGAAGCCGCCCGCGGCCCTGGTCTCCTTCTTCCAAAAACCTCTCCTCTCTCTCTCTCCAGGCCACCCTTGGCCACTTATCCAAACGGTGGATATATCCCCTCTTGGTCTTCCTACAGCTTCCCCAAGGAAATAACTCAAGGCCGCCCACGGCCTGAGTCTCCCTTGCTCAGTCTCTCCTTTCCCAGCACTTCCAAGTGCTTGCACTTTCCAGGCCACCCTTGGCCTGCTCCCGTTTTCACTGGAACTTCTTCCTGTATCCCTAAACTCCCTTCTGTACACTTCCCAGCCGTGACCCTCCACGGCCGTTTCCCAAAATAGTCTGGAGCACTTCTCAGGGACCGAGACGACGGTATTTCCGCGTTTAAGGTGACAGCCGGCTCCATTCTTCCTTCAAAGTCTCCTTTCCTGGGGGAACAGAGCGCCGAAAAACCTGACGAATTTAAGGCGTCGGCAGAACTGTTTCGTTCCTGTAAGTATCCAGAAGTTTACGATTTCTTAACCCTGGGGGCCGAGGAGGTTTGGTAACCTTCGGCAGCGCCAGCTTTGCAAAGTTCCAAAAAAAAAAACAAAAATAAAAATAATAAAACTCCAATCTAGTAAAAATTTCAGGTACCATTACCACATTATACTCGATAAAACAAAAACGGTTTTTATAAATCCAGCGAAGAATCCCAAATCCGCTGTTCCAACAAAAATAATACTTATTAAGACCTAGGAGTGCCAGAGTCAGCTTTCCAGCTGTGGGCAGCTCCCGGTATTCAGAAGATGTGACCTCTTCCACGGTCTGACATCAACTGCTGGATATGGGAAACAAAGCGGTATTTATAGATACCGTAACACCCCCAACCACCAAAGTTACTGGGGATTTTTCTTACGGGAAATGAGTTTTGGCCAATTGTGTTCAAACTATGCATACTGATAGTTCTCAACACGCTGATCAAAAATCTCCATGGGCACAAAACCCGAACCCACCCCCCATCCCCCAAAATCACCCTTAAAGGTCACTAGAGATTTTTCTTATCGAGAATGGGTTTCGGCCAATTGTTTTTAAGATTTGCATAGTATAGTTTTTAACACGCTAATCAAAAGTCTTTACAGTTACAAAACCCGAAAACCTCTTCAAAATCACCCTCAGAGGTCACTGGGGATGATTTTGACTAATAGTTTGGCCAATTGTTTTCAACCTTTGCATAGTAAAAGTTCTCAACACACCGATCAAAATTCTCCAATTTCCCCAAAATCACCCCCAAAGGTCCTTGGAGATATTTCTCATGGAAAATGGGTTTCGACTAATTGTTTTCAAACTTTGCATAGTGGTAGTTTTCAACACGCTGATCAAAAGTCTTTACGGACACAAAACCCGAAAACCCGCCTAATCCCCCTAACCTCCCAAAATCACCCTCAAAGTTTACTGGGGATAATTTTGTCTGATAGTTCGGTCAATTGCTGTGCGGAATTTTTTAATTGTAGCCACTTAAATAGATACAGAGCTACAGCCTGACATCTCCTATACCTAGATGTCTTACGGGGTTTATGAATCCCCCCCAACACCTCCTCCCCCGACTTCAGACTCTCTTCAGAATCTTATCAACTACTAAATTTTGCTTCCCTGTTGACGAATGGCGAAGCTATTTTATCATGAATTCCATTCCTTGGCCAGTTGTTTATGTGCTAAAGTTACAAACAAATATTAATATTATAAAAAAAATGTGTAATACTTTTTAACAAAGAGATGATTTCAGGGTAATGGGAAATGCGGCTAGGAGGAGAGCTATTGATGGAATAAAAAGCACATTTTTATATATTTATAAATATAGCTGTTAGAGATGCAATAACAATATTGGTTTTTCTTTTACTTTAAGAATTTTGTTATAGCTGGAGTGGAATCTATTTGAAGGTTGGTTTTTTAAAACGTAAAAATATTAAAATATTTCATTTTACATGCAAAATTTTTATACTTGATAAGGTAGAATATTCAACCAATGTAAACAAAAATGCGGAGTTTCTGGAAATATTTGTGCAAACTAACTTTTAGAAATATTTCGAATTATAAAACTTTTGTGCCTAGACGGGCAGAAATACTAAAGAAGCCAGGAAATTACAAAAGTCAAACAAAACAGGAATTTAATTTAATTTATTATATTACATAATTTATTTGCAATAGTAGTCAACGTACATGTATGGCCAAAATTAGAAATAAGTTTTGTAGAACAAGCACCCAACTTTTAGTTAAGTGTATATTATGGTTTTTTCGGTTTATATTTTCGAATTTATAATTTCTGTATGTATGACAGACCGACAATATAAATAATATCTCCAATAATAAGTAAGGTGTACAATACCTTACTTACTTATTATTGGAGATATTATAAAAGCTATATAATTAATAAAAATCAGAAATTAACTTTATTAGGAAAATTAATAAATATAATGATAAAAAATAATTTTAGGAAATTTATAGAGACTTCTTACAGTGCATGATATAATATATATAGTATATATAATAAGTATATTGTTTGGATAGAATTTTATTTATTTTGCACATTTGCAACAGCAATTTGTAAAAGATAAGGAAACAACTTTTTTAAACAGAAACTTTTAGTTTGAAAACCTAATCATGTTTTTTTTTCTTATTATAAATATTTTAGGTTAACGTATAATAAGTTAAAACAAAAAAATACATATAAATTTAAAACTAAAAATCAAAACTTATTTAAAAAGTTCTTTTTGAGTACTCGCCAGAAAAATTTTGTATACAATGGGACCACTTCGGTGCTGGTCCCGTGGTATAGCGACTGAGTGTGCTTAACCCTAATGACTGCTATGAAGTAGTAGTAGATCGCCTAAAACAAAAAAAAAAAAGAAAAACTCCCCTAAAAAAACCCTAAAATCTAAGCACTTATCTATGTTTCGGTGGCAGACTTGCTTAGCAAGATTAACGTAAGTAACAAATTAAAGAGTGATTAAAATTAAAATAAATAGAATTGTAATATTAAATTAAAGAAGTTTTGAGAAGTTATTGCCACAGTTTATGATGTTTGGTCATAAATAATATATTAGTTTGTTCTGACTGATACATTTCTTATTTTCAAAACAATGAAAAGAGGGTAGTGTGTTAATAAATTTTAAGTTTTCCTGAAATTACTTCAGCAACAAGCATAGGTAACCACGTATTATCACAAATTAAGAGACATTGACGCTATACAATTATATTCATTTAATAATAATAATAATAATAATAATATATATATATTATATATATATATATATATATATATATATATATATATATATATATATATATATATATATATATATATATATATATATATATATATATATATATATATATTATGTGTCCACAAACCAATGGAAAAAAATTAAGTTGATACTACAGGCCTAGGCACCCTTTTATTTTTTTTCTATTTCATAAAAGAAGCATTTCCTCAAATTTTTGTGCCTCTACTTATAGTATAAGGCAGTGCTCAATCACTTTGAAGATTTTACAATTTGCTGATTTTTGACGATTTCTACGATTTTTTGTGATTTTTTTTTAGGTGTTAAATAATTATTTCCAGTTTGCTCAAGTATTTTTTATAAAACCCTTTATTGTTGTAAACACAGAAACAAAACTTATTTTCAAAATAAAATACTACATTTTAGAAGAATAATATGTACAATTAGTCCTTTGAAGTAGTTGGACGTAAACTTTCAGCAACGGCTTTCTTTGTTGTTTCGGTTGGAACCAGCTTACGGTTAGCTTCCACAATCTGCAACAATATTTGCTTCTCTTCTTCGTCATTAGTTATCAATTTGTTGAAGTCTTGAAACAATTTGACACCCCTTTCGGCAATGTCATTTACAACTTTGAGGTTCTTTACAATTTCTGTGCCTCTGATGAACTGCTCGTCGCTCTTCCATTCGCTAGGGTGTAGTTCAAGAAATGAATGGTCAATTTTAAGAATTGACAAGAGATTTGTAGTTTTCGAGCTGGCAAAATCTGATATTGTACAGTTTTTATGCAGTAACGATGGATTTCCTCGCACCATGCGATTTTGTGGAACAGCTGTCATTTTGCTAACAATGATAAGTTTTTGTTCATCACTGACTTTGTCTGAAAATAGTGACAGACCAATCAACTCATCAGAGAGGTACCATAGATGGGCCTCTAGAGTTTTTTTGTCGTCTTACTGATTTCTTCATCAGCAAAGCTATCAGCTTCCTTCCAAAAATGGATATCATTGATGGCAGCATTTGCCGCAATTGGAGCCTCAACCCAGTTCTTGGTGTAAATCAAAGCACCGAACTTGACAAATCTTTCCAAACTAACTTTTTCTTTTGAAGTTAGATGAAAAATGTTCTGTCCTTGAAAAAGGTATAGTTTGATTGCATAAATAAGTTTGGCCATCCAACGAGCATGATGGATAGGGCCAGGTGCTCTCCAGTGAATTTTTTTCAGCGGGTAGCCTAAAACTAGCAGGGTCAATTCCATCAACTCCATATAATCGTCTCTGGGTTGGTCTTTCCTCTCTAGAATTGGTAGCAATGTTTGGATTGTATCTTGTTTCAGGCAGTCCTCTTCAGGAGAGACATCCAAAGCTGAATAATTGTCACGAACAATTGAACTCCACACTTCCTTGAACCTTTTAAATAGTGGTATGTCAGGAGAGCTGGAAGGACCAAAGCATACTGTGAAGACCTTACTAAGAACAATTTCTAGTATGTGATGGCGGCAGGCCAGCCATAAAAGTTGTTTTTCAATTTTACATTCAATAAGAGTACAGACTCCGTTTTTTAATCCTGTATTTACAGCTGTGGTATCAAAGCCCATGCCAATAACTCTATCCCTCAGATCCCACTTTTCAATCATATTGATAACAGCCAGACCACAGTTAATCCCAGTACCAGAAGCTAGTTTTCGAACCCCAAGTAATTTTTCTTCTCCATTTACACAGGAAACTAGTACTGGTAATCTATCCACCTTATCAGAACCTAAAATATCAGGTAAGATCTTCCCGTCCCAATGAACAACAACTGGTTCGTTTCCATGGAAAAGAGAATTTTCCATTAATTCTTTAGAGAAGCTTTGACGTGCTTCATACCGTTTTCTTTTTATCGTACTTCGAGAAACAGACAAAGAAGTAGGATCGTGCCCAAGTGCAGAAGCAATGGGAATAATTAGTCGCAGAGCTTCTCGATCAGAAACCTTATTTCTGTCTAAAGCTCCTGTAACATCCTTAGTGAAAAGAGTTTTCTTTGATGTACGCTCCAAAGTAGAAATATTCATTCCTTCTGATTCTAACAAATACTTCTTTTTTACATGAAGAAGTAGGTTTATACTCTTCATCAGAGTTTCCAGGAGAGTCATTACTGTCTTGTGAGTCATTATCTGATTCAGTAATTAAAGATGATTGAGGCATAGTGGTCGAATGTTTATATTTTATCTCTTCCTTTTCTTTTCTTTCCAAAATTTTTTTTTGCTTTTGAATATACTCCTTATCTTCAGTCGTAATGATCATTTTTCTCACAGTTCTTTGATCTAGCAAAAATTCTTTATCTTGCTGGATTTTTATGAGAGTCAAGGCTTCAGCATGTGCAATATCAAAGAGTTTATCTAACTGGTCAATAAACGCCAACTCCCTTGATTTCTGAGTTGCTGATGTCCGCCCTTTATTCTTCTTTAAAAGTAACCATTCTGAATGCATTTTTTCGATTTTTTCAATGGAATGTTTTGTCAATTTAGTAGGAATCAATGCTCTTGCCCAAAGTACATTAAGTTCTTCAACCGTGCTGTGACTTGCATTCCTCACAGACTTTTTATCTTGGAGGAAAAAATGAAATCTTAACAAAACTTGCCTTGCAGTTGGTAGCTGATTCAAATTGGTTAAGGGATCTAAGTCCTTTATACCCAACAAGTAAACACTGTCCTTTCCGCGTGTTGATGGTACTGCCATATTGCACAAATGTCACTTAATATTTTACACTAAAACTCTTTGTATTTCACAGTTTTTTATTCAGTACACAGTAGCTTCAACACTGTATTTTTAAAACCATCCAAATATTTGTTTTGAATCTGGAACAAAAGAGACAAAATATAAGAAAAACCTGAAAAACTTTGTTTAAATGTCAGTTTTTAAACATTATTATATCCTTATTGGGGGTGAATTTTTTTTTATCAAAGTAAACAATGTCTATTTAAACCAATCTAAAGGGGATTAACTTTAAAAAAATAAAAAAATTAAATGTTTTAAAATTGTTTAAATTTTATTTTTTTTAACTTTAAAATTAATGAGCACTGTCTTCCACTTATTTTAGGAAGCTGAAATTTTACCTGTTGAATACTGTAATAAAGTGTAACAAAATGAGAGGGTGCCTAGGGTTCTGTAATGAAGTTGAGTTTTTGGACCACCTAATATATATATATATATATATATATATATATATATATATATATATATATATATATATATATATATATATATATATATATATATATATATATATATATATATATATTATATATATATATATATATATATATATATATATATATATATATATATATATATATATATATATATATATATATATAATCGCGTTTAAGTATCTGTTGGTGTGAGTGGGTTTTCTATAGAGAGTATGTTGTAACTTGCCGTTTTAGGTCCTAGTGACAAGTACATTAAGGAATGGTAGTTGGTTATTTTCTTCAAATTCCACAGTGGAATTGGAATTAGACGTGATTTTTGATTTGTGGATTTTTGTGTTTTTAATGTATATTCGATGTATTTTTATGCGTTTGACTTAATGGTTTGGAAGTTTTACCTCTATAAAATATTACATTTACAAGTTAATTTTCTTTTCTAAAGTGAAATAAATAGTAGGTTCTTGTATATTAATTTGTGTTTAACAGTTACCTGAACAATGCTCGTAATCTTTTTTATTAGAGTATCAAGAATGGGAAGTTGTGAGTTTTTTTCACAGACTTGCCACCGAAACGCAGATAAGTGTTTAAGCTTTTTTGGTCGTTTTAGGGTTTTTTCTGTTTCAGGCGATCTGTTACTGCCCCCTTGACCCCTCTTGAGCTCCGCGGAACTATGACCCAAGCGGTCCTATTGTATAAAAACTTTTCCCCCGAGTACGTAAATGTAATATATTAAAAATAATTAAATTAAGTATATAAAAGTTGTTATAAAATTGTTCTGTTGTAATTTAATTTTTTCAATAAAAAATACTAGTAACATGAATACGGTACTGACAACTGATAAAAAAAAATTATAGCCGATTTTGCGCTCCCCAGGTAACTGCGCCCTTGGCGGGCGCCCATTCGCCACCGCCTAAATACGGCCCTGTACATATGTAAACTTTTAGACCATTAGCTAAATGCATTAAAAAACATCAAATATATATTAATGACATATTTCCACAAGCCAAAAAAAAACGTGCCTTTTGGCAAAGGTATTACTTCCCTTCTTGTTTATGAAAATAATAAATGTACTTCTCATAACAAATAGATCTGTCCCATTTTTAAAATTTTTAAAGTAAAATCTGAATAAAACTAGATTTTATTTTTATTATGTTTTTTGTATCTTAAAAACAGCGTAGGTTTTTTACAAGACTTTTTGGGTTAACTTTCTGTCTGATGAGAGAACCGCCCAAAAAATATCTACATATTCTACTGAAATAGACTAAGAAATAATTCCAATTTAGTCACTACATTATAATTAACCTTAGTTATTTGTAATAAGAGCTATTAAAGTGTTCAAGAACTTTATTTTTAATTGTTCAGTATATCGAAAATTCGTGATTTTTTTTAATATCGGTATAAGTTATATTTACAATGTAGTTTTTACTAATAAATTTTAGCAATTTATAACAATTTCATTGTAAAAATAATAATTTACACACCCAAGAATTTGTTTTGCAAATGTTCCTTAAAGTGGTAATGAAATTTACTGTAACTTTTACACTGTCGCTATATAAGAGTATAATGTAGTCTTAACCTATAAATGTATAACGTAATATTGCAATTTTTTAGAGCAGTAAACATGTCTTTTTGAGTAAAATAGAAAGATAACGCATGGACCCATTTAATTGACATAAATAACTATGCTTAACATAATTATTTCTCCAGGCATGAATAGGTAGACAAAAATGTTTTAATAGTATTTTACTAAAGTTAATGAGTAAAAAACACCCGAAGCGACACATTTTAATTACACGATTATTTGGCTTTCCAGTGATTTCCAATTAAAAGTTAATCGAATACCTAATAAAAAAAGTATATTAATATATTATTATTTAGAGCTATTGGTTTAATTTCGAATAGAGTGTGTAATTACTTTTTATCATAATGTTTACACCAATAAAGGTGTTTTGTTCTGACCTGATAATTGTTTTTTTTTTACTATTATGAAAAAATTTAAGGCCAACTGATTTTATTTTATATGTATTAACGTATCAAATATTATAGGTAAAATTATTTCAAATAATAAATAAAAGGTTAAGTCCATACGAAAAGAAAAATAACTATTACTAGACTTTCCATTTACTTTACATACTCCGGTAAAATGGGTTATACTGTCAAACTCACAAAAAAAAATAATAAAAAATTTGCAGACAAATCATAGGTGAAAATAAATTGCTAATTCAAGTATGGAAAATATATATTTTACTAAAATTAAATCTTATAAATTGATTTCCGTGTTTTAGTGCGTATTCTGGAAAAGTTCATTTTTTTGTTCTCAATCTAATCGTTTTAATTGTATAGTTCGTCATGTATAAATAAATAGCGTAACCTACAACTTTTTATCTACGAAAATTGTGAGAATTGAGGAGTATTGATGTGGTATACGTTAAACATGTCAATTTAATAATGTATAGGTAATTTAAAGAATAGCCCTTTTTTTACTCGACTTAAAATGAGATTTTATAATGCAAACATTAGAAAATATGTTAATTATTTACAAGTGGGGTCAACCTTATTTTTGGCCATAAAGAATCGATGAATTGATGGATCAACATATATATTTTTTTAATATTAAAATGTAAAATATAAAAAAATTAATATTTCAATTAAAAAAAAACTTTGAAAGTTCAGAAAATTGTTATTTTTGCATGTAATTTTAAATAACTTTTATTCTTATTGTCTTCAAGCTTATTGTTATTTTTTTTTTCGCAATCTACAAAATGAGTTTTGGTTAGTTGTGGTTAGTTTTTTTAAATTGTTGTTTTTTTTATGTATTAAAAAAAAAAGTAAAAACATCAAAACAAGATAAAATAGAAGTTTTATCCAAAAACATGAAATTCAATATTTTCGCCGCTATCTAGTCGCCACACCGATTTTTTAAAATTTTAAAGTTAATTTTTTAGTTGAAAACCTAACTTTTTTAATCATTTTTTTTTTAATTGTTCGTTTTTTTATGTATTAAAAAAAAAAACAAAAAATTAAAAAAAATAAATAGAAATTAAACCAATATTTTTTTCAACTTTTAAAGGCAAAAAAAAGCGAAATTTTTATTTTTCCTTTCAGGATTTTTTTTTTCATAAATGCGCCGTAAAAACAAGCAGAATAAAAAAATTATCTAGTTATGGCCAAAAATAGGGTTGACCCCACTCGTAAATAATTACCAAAAATATATTATTGACCTACAAAAATATTGGCACATAACCGGCTGATTTTTGCATAGTTTTGCTAGATAAATAATAGTAAAATGTTTTGGTTATAATGGCTTACAAAAATCAAGGTTCTTTTGCGCTGGCCTTTGTCCTGCACATATTTAACGCATACCACATCAAAAACGCCTCAATTCTAAGAATTTTTAAAGATAAAAAAGTTTTAGATAACGCCAAAATAAATCCACTTACGAAGTTTCAAAGGAGTATTTTTATTTCAAAATTTAAAGCCGGAACCGACGCCTATTATTTGTTCACTTTATTTAGTTTTCACTGTGTTCAATTTTGTTTCATTATTTAGTTTTGTTTGTGTTAAAATAAACCAAGTCAAGAAACATAGTATGACCTAAACCTAAAAGTTGCACTGTTAAACATTTTTTTAATGTGCCTTATCGCTACAAAATAGGCCCAATTGAATAGTTGCAAAATCACTTATCGTTAACAGTTTTTTACTTTTCTACTTATTTATTTTCTTTATTTCAAATTATATTAAATCATACATTAAATATATCTATGCTATATTAAATTATTGTTATTCTTTAAACCGGATGTTGGTTTTAGAAGTTTATTAAACACAGTTGTAAAAACCATTCGATTGTTTATATCTTTATTTAAATATAATTTATTGATTTGAAACCAAATATTTGTTAATAAAAATAAGTCTTTCGCGTTTTTAAATATATTAGAAATATTTGCACTAACGACTAATAAATTATCAGCATTTTCAATTAAGCTTTAATGAAGGCTCTATATTTAGGGTTTTTATCGCCTAACATATTATGAACAAGACATGTCCGAAAAAACGTCCATGTGAAATACCTAAGGCATTTTTGCTACCACTGATTTATAATAAATACCATTCTTATTCTATTTTTACTCTCTATATTCTACTACTTAGGTAACCATTCAAGCACATGGTCTCTAATTCCATAAAGCAGCAAACTTCTGTTTAAAAATCAAAAGGTTTTGAAAGGTCTAAAAATAAACCAAATGCCATAACAACTGTCTTAATATAGTTGACTTTTCTTTGAGACAACCGTGCTGTTTACCTGAAAAAATATTACATTCTTTTATAAATTCTACCAACTGTTTACACAATCAGTTTAAACAACTTGGAGAAAGTCAAAAGTAGAGTGATAAGTCTAATAGTTACCATTAGAATTTTCCCCCTTTTTTGACCATAACCCATGTGTTTAGTGCACCAGAACTGGATACCTAAATTTCAAATCCTATTTTTTAAAATATTCTATGATGATGTATAAATTTCCACAAAAAAATGGCTTGTGCTACACTATTTGTCAAATTACAGTGTCCAAAGGTACTTAAAAACTATATTTTTATTATGATTTTGGCATTATTTGGTGGTATAGAGCTTTTAGTAGCATATTATTAAAAAAAAAAAAATACAGAAATTTAAATAGTTTACTACCATATTTTGTTATTTGTATTTGAATCATGCATATTGTATTTTTGCATAAAGTATTACGTAAAATATGTAGTCCCCAATTCCTCAAGGTGCATAATCACCTACTATTGCCAATTCACAATCTAATCTCGACCAACCCAACTATTCATATTACATACACGAGTGCTACGACTGATTTGCGGTTGTTTGACGGATTAAAATGCATAACTACTTATCATTGAAAATTGATAGGTTATGTAAAAAAATAGATTTGTTTTTTGGATTTATCTGCTGGCTCAATCTTAAAAAGAACGTTTGCTAGAAGGCAGTATTTAAATAAGTTTAAATATAAAATATAAGCTGTCATGTTTTTAGAATAACATGATAACTAAGGAAAAAAACATTTAGTAAATATATGTAATGTAGGATCATTAAAATGATAATAAGATGGATTGCCAAAAATAATTAAAAAAAAGTCGAATTGTCCCATTTTTTTTTTTTAATAAAAGATTTTTGTGATTGCTGTATTACCATGCAGCTAACCAGAAAACCAATACCTTATTATTAAGGTAATGTGGGAGCCTTTAAATTAACATAAAACTTATAAATTTTGTTAAATTCATATTACAACTTTTTATTTTGTGACTAACAGACAATTTGATTCTTTATTTCGCTTTCTTTTTTTATAAATAATTAATTTAACCACCTTGGCCGATGTTTTAACAAAACTGATTAGCTATAGGAATATAAAAACAATCTTCTAGAAAAATACTAGAATTTTTAAATTCTTAACATTCAGTTAAAATTGATAAATAAAGATTTTTGTACTTTAAGCAAGGAAGTTTAAAGGTGTATGGAAGCCCAATACTGTAGAACAAAATTGTCCAGGCGTGCAGGGCAGCGGGAATCGGGGGATTGGCCCCGCGGAATTTGCGCAATGAATAGTAGGTCAGAGCCGGACTCCCATAATTCTTTGTTACTATCTATAAAGTTGACATCATCAAATGTCAAATTCAAGCATTCACTGTTTTTTTTATTTTTTGCACAAAATTGTTGGTTATTAAACGATACTACCATAGAATATTTAAAATTATTGTGTAATATTGGATTTTATATCACCTGATATAATATGTAAAGAATAGATGGCGCCACTTTACAGCCTTCTGTTTAAATGGTCGATATTTTTGGGAGTTTTGTATTTTTACCAAAAATCTTTGTAAATAAATAAAAACACGATTTTTTAAAAATAAATTTCAAACATTGTATGATACTTTCATGTACTTATCACCAAGTTTGTGATAAAAGAAGGGCAAGATAGTGTAAATGAGTTTAATCTAATCCTAAGATTGTGGTTTTACATTAAAAAGTAAAAATTTTTATAACTGCTTTTTCGGCATATACTTTTCACTAATAACAAACATTCATGAGACAGAATAACAGTGGTAAAAAATGTTTAGTAACCTTTGGTACCTAGGTATCCATTGTAACAGTAACCGTTAAATATTATGTGTCTACAGTATGTCGAGCTTAAAAAGTTGATAATGTAAGTTTAAGAAACCAAAAATCTAATTTCTTTTTAAACAAATACAGAAAAAGCAAAAAGGAACTTTAACATAAAATTGTACTTTCTTTTATTCAATTAGAGGGACCTGTATATATTTAAATTTGCCTGGTCTGCCCAGTAATTAATAATTTTGATCCTTTAAAAGAATGTACTAAATTATTAAATGAAATAAAAGTACCTAATTGTAAACCTTATTTCTTTTTAATAATCCACAGAAATACACAAACATTGTGGAAATCATCTAAAAGATAGTTAAGATTGCCTTACTTTTCTCACTGCTATTTCCTATGAAATTTTCTATAATTTATAATTGATATATTAGTATTTATTCGGTTACCTAACGTTACGTCTCATAAGAAGCACCTAATTTAAATATAAGAAATACTTACCTAAAGTAAAAAATGCCGGGTATGTTACCCTTAGATTTGCAAGACAAAACCATACAACCTCTAGTCATTTTGTTACGATATTATAAGTAACAAACAATAAACACAAAATTATAGTCACAATTTAATAAATACTAATCACTAAAATAAGAAGGTTTTTATCAATCCAAAAAAACTTCTGTAACCACAAAATATAATCACACAAAGCAAAACAATCGAAACTAATACGGCTCTCATAAAAGTATAATGTGTTGCCTAACTACACACTGATTTATCAATGTGTAAGTAGGCAACACATTAAATTATTTCGTGGAATTTCGTTATTGCGCAAAATCGGCGGGGCCAACTCTGACAGTTATTTTCATACTGAGCTGGACATTTTTTGATTGGGCTTCCATACACCTTTAAACTTCCTTGACTTTAAGTAATAAACACATAGACTCAACATCATATGATATAAAAAATGGCTGATGATATTTTAAGCAGTTGTGAAATAATTAATAACGTTCATCATATTTGACGATATTGTGACGTTAAAATTAAAAAATGTTTTTTACTGCAAAATTGTGATTTTACCAGTTGTGATTGAGCATATAAATTTACAAAAGTTTCATTACTCTTTTCAATTATTTAAACAATAGTATTTTTAAAAATATCTAAAATTTCCACAACTTTATATTTTCGAATAGTAGCTAATTTTGTACAAATCCGTGCAAAATTGAATCTGTACAAAACTAGTAAGTAAATTGTAAATGAAATGTTATGATAGGGCTGGACTTGATGTCGAACCAACACATACTGTAATAATTTATATTCGCGGATATATAACTTTTGTGGCAGTACCACTGGAAACCAAAATATTGGTTAATATGAAAATTTATTTAAAAAAAAACATTTTTAAAACTTCTTATACAGGGAAATCTAAAAGGCAAAAGTACTTAAAAAATGTTACTTCGCAAACAAAAAATAAATTAAGATTTGGTGCTTAGGACACACTCCTACACTTTCGTGTCAATCCGTAGGTTAAACTAATGTTTAACTACTACTTCAGAAAATATGCCTACTATAATATTTATACAATATTATTAAACTTATTACTATTTTAAGCTTTTTTTGATAATATTTTCAGAATAAAAATAATAAAGTAAATCCCAAGTTTAATGATATAACATAAACCCGGCCAATTCGTTGTTAATAAAAATTTGCTTTGTTGTTTTAGTAACAGACAACTTAGCAAAAGCATGTGTGCAGTGGAAATAGGTTTTTTGAAAGTATCCAATAAAACATATAAATTAGGAACTATTTTTTTTTAATTTTATGGTAATGTTAAATATATACAATAGAACCTCAATAACCTAAAGCTAAAGGGAAAGATTAAAAATATTTAGTTATTGAGAGTTGAAGTTAGCGAGGTTTAAGAAATTCAAATGTTAACTTGACGAGGTTTAGTTGGAAGATATGTTCGCATATTTAATTTTCATTTTATTTTACGTTTTCTTTATTATCCTTTAATTGTATACAAGTATTAACGAGCTATTTAAGTGAAAGGCTGAAGTTTAAAGCAATAAAGTTTCAAAGAAAACCTTTTGTTTGTATACCTACTTACGATGAGTCACTGATAAATACTTTAAGTTATGAAGGTACTACTTTTGAGTTATCAAGAGCCAATGGCAAAATTCTTGTTTAAATTGTAGAGGTTTTGAACTTTAAGTATCGGGAGTTTCCTGCTTTGAGAGGAAAGGAACACAAAAAAAAATGAGTTGCAGAGGTTTTTATGTTATCGAGGTTTGACTTATCGAGGATCTACTCTAATTAATAATTTGTTAATAACTAAAAACCAAATGTTACCGATGATATTTAATGGCTTTACGTATCAACAATGACAAAATTTAGGTTTTCAAGACACCTTGGTTTAAACCAAAGATTGACACGACAATGTAAAGCTTGCTCCAAAAGCATTTTTTTAGATACCCGCTTTTTGAACTGTTTTTTTTTAAGAAACTAGATTTTTTGGGAATGGGGCTCTTTCTTACTTGACTGGAAAACCGCTACCTTAAAAAAACTGGCCTAGAAGATGGTACCTTCTGGATGGTTACCAAAAAAAAAATAGCGTATCCATCACCTCCTAAAACTGTTATTCTTATTTAGATTCCTGGAACGTTGCAAAGTACTTTTCGGACTTGTTACATAATATACTATATTTAATTAAATAGGTTTACAAAAAAAGGAGTTTCTAAAAACAAATAAAATTATTTGGTTTAAAACAACAACTTTTTATGTGGCTGTTTGACTATTTAATTTGCTTATTTATTAAATTTAAAAATATAATTATATACAAAGTATTTTATTAAAGTAAAATCCAAATGTTACATCAACGAATCATGTGGTACCTGTATATTTTAATTCTGTTGACGGATCCGAACGTCTTCTGTGCAATTATTGCACCAATTTTCTTTCACTTTTTGATTGCATACATAAACATTATAAAACCTAACCATTTTGGTATATTTTTTATACCACTAATATAAATGTTATTACATTTTTACATTTTACATAGTCTCCCGCTTTTGACATGTTTTAGAGGTATCAATGTTTAAAGATAGAATCACAGATTATCTATATAAATTAAAAAAAAGATGGGGAACTCTATTTTATCGGTCATTTTAGTTCGACTAGTCCCGCTGTGGCGCTAAAATCGATTGCGCGCGCCCAGATTTATTTAAAGTTTTAATTTCATTTTTGCGATAATCCGTAATGTGCTTATTTTACTCTAAAATTAAGGTAAAATAAACACATTGACTGCTTTTGCCATTAACAAAAAATAAAACAACACATTTATTATTATATTACATAATGTTATTTACAAATTGCATTAAATGTCTTTTTTTCTGTCTCTTGTGGTTTTTGATGCTTGCTTTTGTATTTGGCCCTTCTGTTGTTTTTCTTATTTACATTTAAAATATGGAAATCTAAAAATAAAAATGTATTTAAACCTATAGGTAAAGGTAATTGCATTTTCACAAATATAACTATTTTGTCTATTCCATAATGAAACTTTTTGTTGCCGTAAATTCCTCTTTTCATAACAGTAACACTTTTCTTCATTTTTTAATGTGTATTATCAGAAATAAAAAAAATCCGGTGTCCCAAGTATAATTAAATTGAGTTAAGGAATTTCTAAATAGCAAACTCACCTGTAAATTCCTGGGAAAAAACGCTTTCCATTCAGTGTTCTTTAAAGAACAATTTGGCACACAACACTTAAAAACCATGATGTTTTACATTTCAATTCAATTATTTATTACCAAAAATTTAAAAATGTGACAAACAGTCTAATGTCAGATTTGATAAATACTAATAAAAAAATTTATAAATATTAATATATGATACAAATGACAGTATGTTTTGACAGATCACAGATCGTCGACCGACAGAACTAGAAGATAGAGAATTAATGTGACAAGCGACGGTACACTAGCGCCATAGCGGGACTAGTCAGTACTAGGAGTGCCCAGGCCCTGGATAGAATAATGCAGTTTTTACATTAGTATCTTTTTTTGACAAAATGACATATTTTTATGTCAAATTTGTCATGACTCTTTTTGTTTTCAATGTAGAAAAAAATATTTTGTTAGGCCCATCTCGTATTTACGTTGTGCCTTAACTTATAAAAGGTTTTAAAACTAATCTCAATAACGCAACAAATAAATAATTTGGACAAACTCCTCCAAGTTGAAGCAGGTACAACTCAGTTATTAAATAAAGGTTTAACTCCAAAGTACTAGTTTACATTCAACTATTTATATAGAGGAAAGATTTTTTTACTTATTAATATATGAATAGTTTTATACAGAGTGATGCATGTAAACAATTATAAGTTTGGTTCGTGTCTTAAAAATATACTTTTAATTAAAACTAAATACGCTACTAAGGTCTATGTAACTTAATAATACGTTAAAGCATAACAGAGATACAGGATAAATATATATATATATATATATATATATATATATATATATATATATATATATATATATATATATATATATATATATATATATATATATATATATATATATATATATATTATATATATATAATAAAAATGAATTTAAGAGTTTTCTTTCAAACAAATAAGATACCTATTGTAATCAGAGGTCAATTATTTTTCCGATCTTTTATTAATAGTGTCTTAAAGATGCATTCCTGAGTTTTTTATTTCATTCGACTTTCGCAAAGGCTCAAAAAAATGAAATTTTTTGTAGTTGCGACACTTTTAGTCGGAATTTATTATACTTTTTTATTTATAACATACAACAAATTTTTTGACAACATTTAAAAAAATACATTGAAATTGGTTTCAGACTCTTTATTAATAACAAAATCATTAAAGAGTCGTGTGTTATAAAAATATAATAATTTTTCTGTCAACTTTTATAAACCTAGATACTTGAGAAGAAACCACAAAGGTAGGAACGTTTAAGTAATCAAACAAAACTAACTTACAATCTATAAGGTACCTGTCAAAAATAACTTGTAGGAATCAGAAACCACAGGAACTTTAAAGATTAAATGATAATAATAATAACTTTTTTTAAGCCACCATTCTAAGAAAAAAAAACATTTTTCTAACCAAATTGCCCATAGGTTTCGATGGGAGACACTTAAAATGTGTTTAAAACAACCTTAAATTCAAACTAGGACATTCTCAAAACAATGATTCGTATAAGTCTCGATAATAATTGGGAAACTCTTTGTCTAGCAAGTATTTGAGATCTGTTTTTCTTTATTTTCAGGAAGAGTTAATTTTCTTTTATAGGCCTTTTGAAGAGCAGGTGGAGTACCTATGCAGTATTGACTAGCTATTCCAGAGTTTCGGGTGGGTTTCTTTTATTGTCCATGTAGTAAATAAGTATCCGGATGGGTTTCTTTTGTTGGTGTCACAAACATCTATACTATTCAAATTATCTTCTGAATAAGAATTTTTGTAAAGAAACGTATAGGAATTTTTTTTGAGTTGTAACGTTATCCGTCGGATTTTGACAATCTTCCTTGTAGCAACCCAAAAACAGACTGTCTCCTGCGGGTCTTGACAAGAGTTTTTTGTTGCGTCATCCGACGGTAACGCCATCTCGCGGGAAGTAGTTGATATTCAACACAGAATTTTGCTGACATATAGAATATACAAAGTAGATTTTTTTTCTTGAATAAAATGAATATTTCAAAATTTTGAGTTGCGACAGTATTCATCCGGTGTGCGATAATATATATATATATATATATATATATATATATATATATATATATATTATATATATATATATATATATATATATATATATATATATATATATATATATATATATATATATATATATATATATATATATATTTTTCCGCCTGTGGCGTGACATAGGAATCCCGTAAATTTTGAAGTAGTCAAATATTGGCTCCCCTAATTATTTTAGAAAAAATGTTATTAGGATTTATTGAAGAGCACAATAAGTTCCACCCAAAATGAAAATTTGAGCATTTTTCAACCAACCAGTAAAGAGTAAACTGCTTAAATACTTCTGTAACGTAGTATCTCATTATGCACCCTGTACTCTAGAAATCAATAATAAAAACACCATATCGATTTATCAGTGACAATTTAGATCATTAATTTATAATGTCATTGCCAAAACTGAACAATTTTATACGGGAATTTCAAAAGAATCCTCGCATTTCATTTTAGTTTACAGCTAATTCCAACACATGCACTCACAGTTACGCAAGACAATAAAACAAATTTGTCTACATTTAGAAATCAATTTATGACGAAAATATCAGGATTTTATCAAATGCTTAAATATTCCTCCATTAACTGCCAGACAATAACCCAAACGATTATAAAGCTCATTTCTTACGTTGGCTAGTTGGTACATCGATATTCTGTCACATTCAGCGGAAATAGCATTCCTTAGCTGGTCTAAATTTTCATATTTTTTATTGGTATAAAGCTTAGTTTTTAAATGCCCCCATAGAAAAAAATCGTTTGGCGAAAGATCCGGAGACCTGGCTGGCCAAGATATTGCGTGGTTCGGGTCTATGATGTCGTTATTAAATGCGTTGTTCAAGTATTCGCGCACAGCTCTGGTACTGTGTGCTGGGCAGCCATCCATTTGATACCAAATCTCTTGATTTTCACAAGCAAGGTTGTTCAAAGCAGGCAAAATTTGTTCCTCCAAAAGTTCCAGAAAGTACTTCGCATTCAAATTTCGGTCAAGGAAAAATGGTCCAAGGATATGGTGGCCGAAAATTCCCAAAACATTAATTTTTTTGTGGATATTAAGTCCTTGTCTCAACAAATCGATTTTGGTTTTCGTTACTTCAGTACCGGCAATTTTGAATGTTGGGTTCGTTGTTCAATGTAAAAGTGCATTCGTCAGTAAAGCAAATAGTTTGTAAAAAACCTCTGTCAGTGTTTGTCCTCTCCGTCATCTCAAAGCAAAATTCCTGTAGTCGTATTTGGTCTCCGTCTCTTAATTCTTGGTGTCTTTCGTACTTGTAAGCGTGGTATTTACATCTTTTTAAAATTCAAGATATTATGGTGTGGTCTTGTCCAGTAATGTCCTCCAGTTGTCTCGTGATAATGTTTCCTTCGGCCTCCTCTACACAAAGTATCACGTCTAAATCCCTCTCGTTTTGTACAATTTGTCTCTGATTTTCACGTCGATTTTCTTCACATTTGCAATTATTGATTACTGTGCCTGTAGTTTCAAATTTTTTTATCGTCCGTTCTATTGTCGATTTACTTGGTATTGGCCATTGGGAAAATAGGCTGCAAACATGTCCGCTACTCTTCGATAACTATTTCCCTGATAAAACCATTTATAATAGTGATTTTTTCTTGATTTGAGTAGTTCATTATCTAAAAATGATGTGACATTGATCTGACAACTTGAGAGTAAGAGGTTAAATAATTTTTCTGGTATTTTATTATAAACTTCTAATAATACAGGGCGCGTAGAAGATAGGAGATTCATAACTTATTTTAAGCATTATTTATCTCTTAGCTGGCGGACTGAGAAGAGCTGAAATTTGTACACTGGGTCAACTTTTCGTCTCTTTAAAAAATCCCAAATATTTTCTTTCAAATAATTAGGGAGCCAATATTGGACCACTTCAAAATTTACATGGGATTCCCTATGTCCGCTCGACGGACAACACCGTATATATATATATATATTTTAAATATATATAATATATATATATATATATATATATATATATATATATATATATATATATATATATATATATATATATATATATATATATATATATATGTTAACTCGATAATTACACAATATTTTACTTTTATAATTCAAAATTAAACTGACATAATAACGGTCTAAAATAATACTAACTCTAATACAGCAAATCCTTAGGTATTTATAATAAAAAGTTCCACGTAAAACATCACGTTTTGCAACTATGCTGATTTAGCTTCTTAGAAATATGGAGTCAAATTGCTATTGCGAAATATTATACTTTTGTGAACAAATTATGTTAGTTATTTTCGCATATAACAACTCCCCATAAGAAAAAAAGTTAATGCTCTCGTTAACTTTTAGTGATTGTCCCTAAGTTCGAAGCTTCTTCTTCTTGGGGATGAATGGGCGGCCTTCTTCTTCCTAGGACGCTGGGTAGTCTCAATCGAGGATGCTTTTGGGGAGGTGGTCCTGGTGGAATGGTCTATTTTCGTCTGAGTGTCCTCCAGTAAGACTAGGTAGCTTCTTCTTGCGACATTTGCAGATGATATACAGGGTGATAAAAGCGGATATTAAAGTAATTGTAAAAATTGTGAACCAGGATAGATGCTTTTGTATGAAGGGTTGGTTCATAAGTCGATCGAGTTCTTCAGCATATTGGTCCAGTTTTTGCTGGGCTACATTAAAGTCTTCCATATCGATCTTGCTGAGTTTAAGAGGTTTTAAGTCAGGAGTATGGATTTTTGAAGAAATATTTTGGCAACAAGTAAATGAAATTTTGACTGGGTGATTCTTGTATGTTACGTTTTGATATCTATCTATTAGATATGTTGACTGAACTCGAGTGCTCCCGATAAAGGCATGGCATCCAGGTTGGAGTTTCAATAGGGAATTTGTATTGATGATTTTGGTTTGGACTTCTCTTCCCTCACATTTTACTGTGACTGGTAATGGGTCCGTTATGGTGATAAGCCAATAATTGCGATCGACTTCTTTGACGTTGTATTCTTTCGCCGCAAGGATTAGTACTTGGCAGGTTTTTGGCACGTAGTTTTTCGGCTTCAGGAGTTGCGCTTCACACATGGCTTCACTATCGATGGGGTAGGGCAGAACTGTGGAACAGATTTTCTTGCCTTGGTTGAGAGTTTTGCATTTATCCAGATTTCGAAAGGATACGTACAACATTGAGTCATCGTCTTTCGCGATATATTTGTGTGTTATTGGAATTACATGGTAGAAACCTGTTCGATTATCAAATATTCAAGTATGATTCTGGCTCTACTAGGGGTATTTTGAGAATAAAGACCACTTTTGAGTCTGATTGATAAGCTTCTAGTTCTATTATATCGATATACTGAGCTATGCTAGAGGAGTATACAGGTAGGGGAAGGTTATTTTTCTTTATTGACTGAAAGATCTGTTGCAATGATTGGACCAAATCTGTTGGAGTAATTATTGAGCTATGTAGAATATTTAATCGCGCAAAAGAAATCGCATTTAAAACGTCATTAAGAAAGTTTTCTACAAATGAATAACTTTCCATTAGTGATTCACAATATTCCAAGGTCCTTATTTGTGCGTAATAAAAGGCGAGATCATCCGAGATAGCCGTTATTGATTGATTAATTTCGTTTAAATCTTTATTAAATGTCTCTTCGTCAATTTGTAGTTTTTGTATGGTTGAGTTAAAGTTTCTTATAACCGATGTTCTCACCGAAATTTGGTTTTTTAAAAGGTCTTCTATATGTCGTTCGTCTTGTGTTATTTTGTTTATGCAATCGTTAAAATAATCACCGTCTGAAGCATCAAGGTTTCCCGTAATTGATTTCCAAACAGTACCTGCTCCGTTAAAGATGCCTCGTTTTTCTCTATATATGTAATTTTGTGTATCAGCAAAAATTTCTTTGTATTTTGATTAACAGAATCTGAAATTTGGGTTTAAAAAGACTAACATGTGTTTGTATTCCGTTTTAAAGGATACCATTCGGGGTGTTTCCACGTAAATGAAGGCATCTAGAAGTTGATCTAAAATTTTATCGTTACTAGCAATTATTTGTTTAATATTTGATAAATCTTTATAGACCAGGAGCGTCCATTTGTCGTTGAGATTTTCAAATTTCCTGCTTCGTGGAAGAAGATTCCAAGGTATTTTGTATGGGCGTCAATGTAATTGGGCAAGGGCTACCGAGGAAAGCCCTAGATATCTGTAAAGAAGAAACGCTAGTCATAATAGGGTTTTAACCTATCGAAATTGACTTTCGTATTTTGTTTAGTTTGGGGGTTAAGGAGAATAGCTGAATTTTGAAAAAGTTCTTTAATTTCAAAGGGTCCGTTAAATTTATTTTTGTCCTTGGTTTTAATTTGGGATTCTTTAAGGTATACCTCATCACCAACTTTATATTCAGGGATATTGGGAGATTTTGCTTCGTCGAACCTAACTTTTGCTTTCTCCTTTTGCGTAAGCGTTCTTTCTCTAGCAAGTTTGTAGTAGTACTCCATTTTGTTATTCAAGTCTCTACATATTTAGAAATTAGTTTTTCTTGGTTATACAGGTCTCCGGAGGTCTACTGGATGTGTGTCCAAAGATAGTTCATATGGCGTAAATCCATGTGTCTTATTTTGGGTGTTGTTATAGCAAATAGTGGCATATGGAAGTACGTTGAAAGGGTGTTCGTGGGGTTTTCCGCTTTATTTGCCCGTATCATTTCTGATAACGTGGCGTGGAACCTTTCAAATGAGCCATTGGGTTGTGGGTGTCCTACGCTTGAAAATGTGAGTTTTATGTCGAAGAGTTCGCATAAATCTTTCATCAATTTGTTGTCAAACTCGCGGCCATAGTCGCAGTGAATTCTAAGGGGTGTTCCATAGTGTTGGAAAAACACTAACAGGGTGTTAACTATGGTGTTTGATTTTTTATCGGTCAATGGATAGGCTGTGTAAATTTGGTAAGTTCATCCCGTATAGTTAGGGCGTAGTTTCTTTCCGGGTATTCGAAAATATCGATATTTATTCTTTCGAAAGGCGTCTTAGGTGTCTCCGTAATGACAAGACGGGTGCTTAGATTTTTCCTACATATTTTAACTTTTTGGCACGTTTCACATTTTTTTATAAATTTTTCAACGTCTTTAGTTAAGTTGGGCCAATGATATTTACTTTTTATACGCCTAACTGTTTCATTTATACCGCGATGCAAATTACTTTTACCCATATGATAATGCTCTAGAATATTTGGTATTTCTTCTTCGCTTGGGGTTCTAATGATATCTTGACAAATTTTAAGTTTAATGTCTTTGTCGGCAAAAATAAATGAAAAAATTTCTAAGATGGGAAGTTCTAAATTATTTTCTATACAATAGGTTTGGTCAGATGGAAATTCGTTTTGATTTTGGAATAAAATGAAAAATAAATATTGCACCACAGATCCAGGATCAAAGGGTAAAGGAATAATGAAGTACGAACGGTTTTTGACTGACTTACTAGAAGTAATGTTAACTTTATTATGATCGAGTTTCAGGTTTTCTTCAAAAATGTCGTCTAATATTTTGTGATGCATTTCTTGAAGTTTGTTTTCCCAGAAAAATGTAACGATATTTTTGTTTGAGTTGTCAAGTAGCTGGGAATTTGATGTTTCAACTTTGGAATAGTCTATTAGGGATTGGGTGTTATATAGTCTAACGAATCTGTTAAATTCGGAAGTAAGGAGTTCGTCGTCTATATCGGGATTTTCCGTAGGCTCATTTTCGGATTCATCTTCTTCGTTCGCGGCGTAAACTGACTTTTTGATTGGAAGTTAGCGCATTCTTGGAAATGGTTAATACGTATTCTGGATAGTGCGTCCGCGTTTTTATTTATTTTTCCTGCTCTATATTCGATTTTATAATCGTACTCTTCGAGTTTAAGGCGCCAACGAGCTAATCTGCTACCTGGATCCTTAATTGAGAAGAGCCAAGTGAGAGGCCTATGGTCAGTAATTAGAGTGAATTTTCTCCCAAAAAGATAGGGGCGGAAGTGTTTCACTGCCCAAACAATAGCTAGTAATTCCCTTTCGATCGTTGAATATTTAGTTTCAGCGTTACAAAGGGTTCTAGAAGCGAAGGGAGGTACTTGCCTATAGGGCCTTGGGAGAGGACAGCGCTTATTGCAAAGGCACTTGCATCTGTTGTTAAGAGAAAGGGTTCTTCGAAATTGGGATATGTAAGAACAGGGTCTGAGATAAGGGCATTTCTTAAATCTTCGAATGCGGATCTACATTCGGTATCAAAGCAAAATTCGACGTCTTTCTTCAGAAGCTTGGTAAGGGGTTTTGAAGTTTTGGCGAAGTTAGGAATAAAGCGCCGATAGTATCCAACTAATCCTAAAAAGGATTTTATATCTTTAGAAGATTTGGGTTCGAGAAAATTTTTGATGCACTCGACTTTGGAGGGATTTGGCTTAACACCGTCTTTGGTTACTAAATGACCAAGGTAAGCGACTTCCTTTCTGAGAAACTCGCATTTGTCAGGCTGTATTTTTAAATTGGCCTTTCGAAGACGTTTAAATACCTCTTTAAGTCGATCTATGTGTTCATGTATTGTTGGAGAATATACGATTATGTCATCCATGTACACTAAGCATCTCTCGTTCTGAACGCCGAGGAGAATATTGTCCATGATTCTTTGGAAAGTGGACGGGGCGTTCTTCAAACCAAAGGCATCGAACAAATTGTAATGTCCATTTTCGATGGAGAATGCCGTTTTGGGAATGTCCTCGGGATTGATCTCAACTTGATGAAATCCAGACGCAAGATCAAGCGTCGTAAAATATTGACATTTGCCTAGTTGGTCTAACAAGTCTGAGATATTTGGGAGAGGATAACGGTCATCAACTGTGACCTCGTTTAATTTGCGGTAATCTATAACGACACGCCATTTTTGTTTGCCAGAAGCGTCGAGTTTTTTGGGTACTACCCAAACAGGAGAAGACCAGGGTGAAACAGAAGGGCGAATGATGCCTTGTTCCAACATTTTGTTGGTTTGGTTCTTAACTTCCTCTTTATGGACTTGGGGATACCTGTAGGACTTTGTGAAGATAGGGCGAGCGTTGTTTGTTATGATGGAATGTTTAACCTCGTTTGTAAATGTTAGGGAATCGCCTTCAAGATAGAATATATCGGTAAAGTCTAAACAAAGATTTGTTATCAATTCTTTTTCTTCCGAGTTTAAGTGTTCGGTTCTTAATTGATTTTTAATTGTTTGAACTCTGTCAACTTGAAAGGTATTAGGCTCGTTTTGAGTATTAAGGTTTAGTATGGTCTCGCTGGGGGTAAAAGGTTCAATAGAAAGATCCGAAAAGTCAATATTTTTTGGTATTACGTTGGCATTAATTATAGTAGTAAAAAATTCACCCTTTTCGTTAACGTGTACAAGCGCGTTTGGTAACCTAACCTTTTCTTTTTTTTGAGAATGTAAAATCGCGTAGACATTTTTTAAGTTACAAGTTAGTTTAAAAATCCTTTCGGTTCGACCGTCTATTAAAATTTTATTTTTGCTTGAATTTAAATTATCTGATTTTATTATAGGGTTAGATACTTTATGTAGGGGTATAGTCTTAAAATTGGTGATAAGATTTTTTGATTTCAAGTCTATAATGCATTCATAATGTTCCAAAAAATCAAGACCAAGGATGCCGTCAAAATCTATATCTAAATTATAAATAAATACTTTATGGGAATCACCCTTATTAAAAGGTATAAGGGTTGACTGTGAAATAGACAGTTTTTGATTCGTTATTCCTTGTACTGTGACGTTTTCGGGAGTGCGATTTGGAAAGTTTTTTACTGTATTTTCTTTAAAATAGAAATGCCAGCACCGGTATCAATGAGTAGTTTAAATGTGTTTGTGACGTCATGGATGTAGTAAAGATTTTAGAATTCACTGTTAGTAGTGGTTTTAAAGAAAGGTTTGCTCCGGGAAGTTCAAGTTCGGGTCCATGTTGTCCAGATTTAATGTTTGGATCTGGCTCGAGAGTGTCGCAATAGAGTTTGTCGTTTCCGTCGTATTGTCTGGAGGTTTGTGTTCCTGAGGGAGTAAAAGAAAATTTTCATAGTCTTGAGAGTCGGGTACTGATGCGGTTTGTTCTTCAAAAGTTTGAAAATTGGGGTCGTATTCGGGATAGTCATAGCTATTATCCGTATAGTAGTCATTGTAGTCATTGTTTTCACAATATATTTCATTGTCTAAGTTTACGTGATGTGCCCTTTGTTGGTTTGAGGAGTAGTACGGGTTTCTTTGTATGACATTTGGGCGAACTTGGGTATTATTTTGCTGAATCGCAGGAGGCCTAGATTGATTTTGGAATGAATTTGTTCTAAATTGTTGAGATGATTGTGGGTTTTGGTTTTGCGGAGAAGGGTGCCTTTGAAAATGTGTATTGCTATTTTGGAAACTATTCTGGCGTGGCTGCATTTGGGAGTAGCAATCTGAGGCTAAATGACCGTTTCGTCCGCATTTAAAGCAACGATTGACTTGCATATTTGGCTTTCTGATTTGTTGTGGCGGTTTAGGGTTGTTTGTCTAATACTTTTTTGGGTTTCAAGTACGACAATTGTAGTTCTCGTCTAATGCGAGACTGGGCGTCAAGGAAATCTCTGGGATTTCTGCTCGGATTATTTGACCTAATTTAGGTTCAAGACCTGTTAAAAGAGTATTAAGTGTCATGGTATCTATAAGCGAGGTTTGGGCGGCTTTTTGATCGTTAGTGAGATTCGATTTTTGAATATTTGCCAACATTTTCGCGTTGAGTACTTGTAATCGATTGAAAAAGGTCAGTGGCGACTCGTTAGGTAGTTGTCTTAGTCTTTGTAAGTCCTGAATAAGGGACGACAGATCCCTAGAGTCACCGAAATAAAGATTTAAAAGTTGTTTAATCTCGGAATAGGTAGACGGATTTCTAGAATTTATTAATTGCGCGGCACGTCCTTTTAATTTATTTTTATATGAATCACTAATAAAAGCCGTTGGTCAAGTGTGGCCATTTTGTAACCATAATCGCATGCGCTCAAAAATGTGCCAAGAGAGATTTGGTCACCTTCAAATTCCGGTATAATGGAGAAAATTTCGGAGAGCCTATAGGGCTCGATTTCAGCATCAGCATTGTTTTGTTGCTGTGTTTGTGCTCGTGTTTCCGGCATTTTAAATACAAATTAGAATTTAATAAAAGACTTAAAAATGCTTTGGTAAAATAACGGGGACTAGAATTTGAAAATCGAACAGTACAGTTAAATTTCACTTTATAATAAACACACAATAAAATAGCACGTGATGATCAATATTCTACTTACAAAAATAGAAAATGCATCGGCTCTTGTTCTCGCAGGTTAGTTGTCAGGGGCTTCACCAGGTGTTCCTTCCACAACCGTCTTTGAGTGGGGATGCCGTGAGGTTCTTTTTCGTTAAGGGATGGGAATCCGCCGCCAACAGTTGAATGGTTTCTTTTCTGCTGACGTTGACGAATCCTACCGCGACTGCGCCAATTGTTAACTCGATAATTACACAAATCACTTTTTAAAAAAGGTTTATTTTAATACTTAAATAATTACACAATATTTTACTTTTATAATTCAAAAATTAAACTGGCATAATAACGGTCTAAAATAATACTAACTCTAATACAGCAAATCCTTAGGTATTTATAATAAAATAAATGCGGCGTCAGCATAGTTCCCACGTAAAACATCACGTTTTGCAACTATGCTGATTTAGCTTCTTAGAAATATGGAGTCAAATTGCTATTGCGAAATATTATACTTATGTGAACAAATTATGTTAGTTATTTTCGCATATAACATAATTTAATATATATATATATATATATATATATATATATATATATATATATATATATATATATATATATATATATATATATATATATATATATATATATATATATATATATATATATATATATATTTTATATATATATATATATATATATATATATATATATATATATATATATATATATATATATATTTAAAATAGTCCTGTAGATTAAAAACTAAGAACAAATTTGACAAGAATATGTCAATTTTTGTTAAAAAAGGACATTTTCGTAAAAACAGCAACATTCTTTCTTTGATAGTAGCTCAATATCCTTTAACAGTTTCAAAAATAAAACACACTGTACGTAAGCTCTTTTGTATCAGTTATGTAATAGCAGCTGGGAATTTATTGACATGTTTATTTTTCGCATGCAAGCGTTTTCAAACAGCTAAATAGTCTATTTATACTAAATAAAATCAACTATTTCTTACTTATTGATCTAGAACCAACACTATTCGTTCTAATGCTTACAGATTTTCATTCGACGTATATATTACGAACAATAATTTTTCTTAAATCGTATCCAAGCGGCTTTGCGTCTCTGCATCGAAAACATTATTTTGTAATACAATTTCGATTGATATAGGCGAATATTTCTTTACTGGAAATATCTATATATTTCTTAAAGGAATTCTTGACCAGACATCAGGCATTAGATCACGTATCGGCCATAAACTTGACTGTGCGGTTTATTTACCGATTGGGATGATATTTAAAACAAATAATACAAAACAGAGTGGTGAAAGGCTCAAATTATGAAAGGTCAATAAGGACAGCGTATTACCAAAGAATATAAAGCTCAATAAGAAGCGACATAAAGTTCCCAATAGCATTAGCTATATGGGAAACAAATTTCTGACGTCACGTGTAGACGAAATGACACTTAAACAGCTTGGGGGTACACTGAGAGAAATATCAACGGTAAAAATTCAGTTTTACACGGGAAAAAAATTATATGTATAACTATTATACATTGCAGTCCTGGAAAATCGTCCCTTTCAAGGAGTTTTTTTTGCAGTCTTTTTAGGGTTGGTTATTCTCAAAAAAGATTAGATTATTTTGAGAAAAATTAGTTTTGGGCAAAGCGATGTTTACAGGGGATTAAATCGCGACATACCGCGTTGAACATTGTTAGGACAGTTAACATACCGGTTAATTTTCGCGAGAAGCGGTAACGTAGGGGAATGTCTTCTGACGTCGGTGTCTACGTCATTACTTTGTACACAGTATCTACCGCTATCGCCACTGGTCAGGAGGAGCGTTAATAATGGTTATGTCAAGTTTAAATTTAAAATAATGGAGGATTCGCGGCTTTTCTATTGTTTTCGTTTTTGTGATGTTTTTTTTGCTATGGTTTAACACCTATTTGGATTGCAGATTTTTTTGATTATTAGTTCATTTCCAAATGGATGAATAAGTGCAATTATATTTAAATCATAAAGAAAAAATTACTTGATATAGTTGACTTGGAAATAGCTAATATCTTATTAAATGAAAAATTTGGTTTATATATTATCTTTTCGACTTATTTCTTAACTCTCCAAAGACCTTACATTTAAATTTAAACTTACGAGTGTATTAAACGATTAGTTTGTAAGTTGACATACGTAAACCGTTTCGTTTTTGCGAGGATAGGCGGGTTAAACACGGTTAGAATGGTGGGGGAAAGAACTGCTATCAACCAATAGTTAAAAACGGTAAGTCGCGAAAAAATCCATATAGTTTATCAGCGAAATGAAATAAATTCAATAATAAATAAACGTGGGCATGTTCGAAAAAACACTCGGACACGTGTATCGGTATTTTTGGTTGCGCATTTTTTTCAGTAAATATTTTTTATACGGGGTGTGTCATGTAGTAGTGGCCAACACTAACTTTCCTTATTTAAATGCAACGCCCTGTATATTAGTCAATTTTTGGATTCTTCATATGTATTGCATGTACAATGTTCTATACCTATTTTTAACTATTTTGGAAATATTAGGTGCTTTTAGATGTATTGTGCTTGCATGCTTGCCACTTTCTTGAAAGTTACTTTTTGTGCATATACCTACTAGAGGCAGCCTTGGAAACAAGCGTGCGAGAGAGAAGCACTAATAGGTGTATAACCTCTCTCCCTCTCTCTTAATTTGTCGGCGGTGTATACACCCCTTCCGCCAATTAATCAGCACAAGGCGCGAGAGAAATGTTATACAGCTATTCTTCTTACCCTCGCGCACGCTTGTCCGCACAGCCGAGCGGCACGGCTGCCTCTGTAGGTATATGCACAAAAAGAACCCTCACGAAAGTGGCAAAGATGCAAAGGCAATAGATGCAGTAAACCTGAAAACGCTTAATATTTACGAAACAGTTGAAGATAGGGTAAAGGACATTGTACATAAAATATGTCTAGAATGCTTTGAAAAAACCAAAAATTGAATAATATACGGGGTGTTGCATTTAAATTAAGAAAGTTGATACTGGCCACCGTCACATGACACACCCAGTATAAACAGTTTTAGTTAAAAAAATGCGCAATTAAAAATACCAATCGACATGTCCAAGCATTTTTTCGAATAAGCCCCCATTTATTTAATATTGAATTTATTCCATTTGGCTGATCCACACTGTATATTAACAAAGAATTTACATCTCAAGATTCGCATTGTGATCTATAATTTTTACAAGTATTACAATTACTATGCACATTTAGTGCTTTTGAACTCAACAAAGCACTAAACGAAACATGTAATCCCGGACTAAAAGCTGCCGGCAGCGGGTTGACAGCTAAACAGCTTAGCCCCCTCCTAAAAATTTTGGGACTTCGAATAATGTCGCTTCTTATTGAGGTTTATATTCTTTGGTATTACCTTCAAAGGTCAAAATACAGGATGCAGTTAAAGCAACGCAATAGAATTTAAAAATATTTTTTATTATTATTTCTTTTTTTCGTGGGTGCCCTTTACTATTTTTTTTTTTGTAATTGTGATATGAAAAGATTTAAGGATGTTGTTTTGTCCATATTGGTGTGTTTTAATTAAGTCACCA
This sequence comes from Listronotus oregonensis, assembly GCA_019359885.1. Taxonomy (NCBI): domain Eukaryota; kingdom Metazoa; phylum Arthropoda; class Insecta; order Coleoptera; family Curculionidae; genus Listronotus; species Listronotus oregonensis. The sequence continues at coordinate 9,423 of JAHBCN010003795.1, read as the reverse complement.
TATTTTCTGTTCCGGTCTAGTTTTTTCCTGTAGAATTTATTTTAATACGAAGAAAAAGTGTAGAATTAGTAAAGCAAATGCACATAACGTTATTAGAGAAAATTTTTTGGCATTTAATTTGTTTTAATGCTGTTAATATTTTAACATAAAATAGGTAGGTACCTTTTATTTAATTTTAAAAAAATATTCTAATTAGCGTGTTTCCTCTGAAGAGCACCGGCAGGGGGGTACAAATAATTTGAATTATGTATTGACAACAACGTAATATGTACTGAACTAAAATTAAATTAACCGAAGATGATGTACCTGGGGCAAAATTAAAATATTCAAAAACACAAGATAATCTTTCCCGGGACTTAAAACGATATAGGTTACATGTCGTAGTTTACCCGCGTTAGGTAATAAAAATGTCTTAGTTAAAAGGTTAGTAAATTTATAAATAGCCTGTAAGTTTATGAGATTTCTTTGCTTTTTCCTGTACAATGCCCTGATGGCTCCTTATATATCACGTTTTTTCCTCGGTACAAAGGTCCCGAGTTCGATTCTACCACGACTTCAAAAACTTTTTTTTATTAAAAACTGCTTTTGAAAAGCAAAAAAGCTTCTTTTTCTATTTAAATAAAAAAGTTTTTGGAGTCGTGGTAAAATCGAACTCGGGACCTTCGTGCTGCGGAGACAAACGTGATATATAAGGAGCCATCAGAGCATAGTCCAGAAAAACAAAGAACTCCTATAAACTTACAGGCAATTTATGAATTAACTAACCTTTTAACTAAGGCATTTTTATTACCTAACGCGGGTAAACTACGACATGCAACCTATTATTTAAGTCCCGGGAAAGATTATCTTATGTTTTTGAATATTTTAATTTTGTCCCAATCTTCGGTTAATTCGATTTTAGTTCAGTACATTTTACGTTGTTGTCAATACAGAATTCAAATTATTTGTACCCCCCCGTGCTGCCCCTAGCGGATATTTTTTAAGTCTTCAGAGGAAAAAGGCTAATTAAAAAAATATATTCGTCATCTGTCTGTGATATCAAGCGAAAAAACTTAACCGGGCATAAACTATTTAAGTATTTTTTAGTTTAAAAACTTTATTTAAAATATTAAAATACCAAATAACAATATTCTAGAATTAACTAAATAACTATATCTTTATTTAAAAATTGAACTTCATAAAGTCCTAGGTCTTCCTGGATTGTACCTAGTACCTATGCTGCATTACCTCGTTGCACAGCTAAATCAATTCTTTGGATAATGAGACCTTGAAATGTTTTTGCAAATTTCATTTATAAAACCCTTAGCTTTATCACTCAAAGGATCAAAAGTTCTAACAGCAAAAGGAATGAACATAAAGCGGTCTTCAAGCTCTGTATACTTTAGATGTTTTTTATTCTCGGTAAGACAAGCAGCCGCACCTACTAAATTAGAAGTTTTCAAGAAATCTTGATTCACTACCGGAGGCAGCGCAGCCTCTTGGGCTTTTTGTGCCTAACCTCCCATTATCTTTTATACCAATCCTTCCATTAGCCTTATTCCTTCTACAAGTTTGTATAATCCTGAGACTGGTTGGTTGATATATTCCTGTGGGCTCATTTCCGGTTGCCCAAATAATGCCTGTCTTTTGTGATTCAATGCTTCACATTCGCACAGGATATGGTAGGCTGTTTCTTCCCCCTCGTCGTACATTCTACAACTTGGGTCCCCATTGTAGGAGCCTATCTTGTGTAGGTGTCCTCTCAGATTATCGTGCCCTGTTAGCCATTCTACTGTTATGCGAAGTCTTTTTCTACTTTGTATGAGTAGTTCTTCCTTCGTTTTTTTGGATGGGCCTCTTATAAAGCTTTTTCCATGTTTAATTCTATTGAGGTTTTACCAGTATTCCCCGTGTTTGTTTTGGATCCGTACCCTGGTTTGCCCGCGTGCTGTGGTTTTGGTCACTCCGGGGCAAGTTCTGGTCCAAAGTATGGTGTGGATGATCCCTGTCTTGCTAGCTCATTCGCTTTTTCGTTGCCTTCTCTTCCCGAATGTCCTGGTACCCACAAGAAAGTTACTTTGTTGCGTTCTCCCAGGACTTCCAGTTCTTTTTACCTTGGGGTTTACTAGTGCCCCCAGTGACGGTTGGCAAGAAATTACCGAAACAATATTTTCCACAAGGAAGTGATAATACTCATTTACCACTTTAAAAACAGTCGTTATCACATACTCTACACGTGCTAATAATGAAGGATAACTCGCAAAAAGACACTGAACATCCTCGCATTTATTTAATTTAATTTATTATTCTTAAGAAACTCTTAATAAAAAAAAATATATAAATCAGTATCAGTTTACTTACTGGTTTTAAACTTTAAATAAGTCATATTTTTTGCAAAAGGTAGTTACACAAGCAGGTAAAAAATATATACAGCAACAGTTAATTAAAAAATGTAAACCTAGGAAGGCTATAAAAAACAAAAAAAGTGTGTCATATACCGTTAAATGAAAAGTTCCCATATCCAAGACAACAATAAGAGACCGTAGAAAAGTAAGTTTGGGTTGAATTATTTTTAAGAGAAATAAAAAATACAAAACATAAAACTAAAAAGAAAATATAGACAAACGAACGGTAGTGTTTTTTTTTACTCTTTATCTTGACGTACGGTTTTTAACGATAAGATACGATTAAGTATGAGAATTTACAAAATTCTAGTAACATTTTTGAAGAATTGATAATCACCGCTTTAAAAAAAAGTAATTGGGTAACTATACTATTCCTTTTTTTAGGTATTTTAGGATTTCTAGTTCTGTGTGCCGACAAAAAAAATGTTTTGATATCAAAGTTATATCATCTACGTAGTCACTTATGTAAAAACATATATTTTTGTCCAAGTTATTAAATATTTATACATAGTTTTCTTAATATCAGAAATGTATTATGAGCTTTTTCAATTGTATATTCAGGACTTTCTTACGTAGCACTCCAAATAGTAGCTACATATTCCAACCCACATGCAGGGCCGTATCTAGGAATGGCCGCGCCCTTGGCGGGGCTTAATATTTGCGTCCCTCCACACACCGGGTTATTCGGGGAGTATGGCATACCCCCCAACGAAAACGGGGATTTTGGGGTATATTCCCCCGAAATTTTACAAAATTAAAGTGCAAAATTGCAGGTTTAAAGTTTTTTAAACCGAGAATTTTGTTTATTTAAAATACCAATTTTGTGGTCGAGTTTGTGTCAAATTCGAAATTTTCTTTATATGAAAATATTAGCCTACATTTTGAAAGATACATGATACATACATAATACTGAGTGCGTTCAATTTAGAGTGAAATAAACAAGGTGCCTAAAAAAACAAAAAAAATGTGGCACTGAAAAATATACGGGACAAACTAATTAATGCTTATTCATGTAATTGGCTTTTAATCCAGTATCCATCATTCTGCTTTCCTAAAAACGATGACTTTATAATTTTTTTACATTGTGGGGCCCCATTTTTGTATTTTTTGAAAACTCTGTATAATTCACAAGGCTCGTACTGTATGTGTATACCGAGAATGTCACAATGAGCTTGTTTGTATCTGACTGAAAAAGTGGAATGTCAATTAACTATACATTCTTATTGACTAAACTTACAATTAGAATAACTTTTCTTAACAATAAAATTGTAGTTACAAAAATACTCTGCATAACAGGTCTACTCAAACGTAACATTTATAGTTTAATAAATTAACAAAAAAATAGTGCTGCCCCTAATGTATAAAATACCAATTTATTCGCGGTCTAGATATCAAAACATTTCAAAAAGGTACATTCTTGCTGTAGGTATCAGAATAAATTGATATTTTAATAATAATTCATACATTTTTTAGTCTTAATATATTAAAAATAATTAATTTAAGTATCTAAGTTAAAAATTTATTAATCAATTGTTCTGTTGTAATTTATTTACTTATTTAATTTTGTCAATAAAAAATAATAATATGACTATGGTACTAACAAATGAAAAATGAAAAAAAATTTAGCCAATTTTGCGGCCCCCCGGCGGGCGCCCATCTCGCCACCGCCTAAATACGGCCCTGCCCACATTTAATATAAACAATTTCTTAAAATATTATATGTTTTTAAAATATCTCCAATTTTTAGCTATAAATCCGTACATTTTATGAGCTTTGTCAGAAATGATTTAAAAATGATTTGTGATGTGTGATGATAAGTGATAAAATGTGTAAAGTGAGTTAAGTCGGGAATATTTTAAAAGTAATTTCTAAATGTTGATGGACGCGTGTATAGTAAAAGTTGGATAAAGCAACAAATGTGGAAAATGAATTAATGTAAACTAGACAATTTGACTTTTTTTCAGTTCCAGGAACGTTTTTATTTAAATAGTTCTTAAAATTTTCCTAATATTATAAAGAAAAATTAAAATTGTTAATATAATTATTGTTTAATTTACATTAACTCAGTTTTCACATTTTTTTATCCCACTTTTAACATGCAGGCGTCAATTGTTCATTAAACATAGTGAGGTTAGATCGAGTCCCGTCAAACAAAAATTAAACTCTAATTGAAACATTAAAAATTAAGATTAAAGGCGTATAAGACTCAGACAGTTTTATTTTGATTAAAACTGTTTGACAGCAATATAAATAAATCAGTATAATTGTTTTCGCAATATTTTCTAACAATAATTATTAATTAAATAGTTTCAGGGTCATATTGGGCTTAACAAGTTTTGATATTTTTCTATATCGAGCTACCAAATTCTAGTAGAAACCTAGTTTTCTACAATAACGATTATATCTTGTTTAATTCTCAAAAAAAAGATAGTAAATTCGCAAATTGATTTGTTTCCTTTTTTAACCTTTATTTATTATTAAGTTTATATTATTCTTCCTTTACTGCTTATTACAGATCGTATGTTGCTGGGACATAAAAACAAAAATATTTTTTTATTTTATTATTGTAGATTTATATTTGATATGCGTCACGACAAAACAGGTCAATGTGTCATGGTGACCTGTGCTGAGTCGCATCAGAAGCTATCCCGATTCGCGTCAAAGCGGCAGGGATGGAGGGGCAAAGGACGATGACATCCAGAAACGTCAGACAATTTGTGCTATGTTGTGTCGCGTCAGGGTCATCAGAACATAATAAACGCATGAATTTTTCTAGAACAGCGGCTGTATTGTTCCACGATATAGTGAGAAGGCGTCAGAACACGATAAATGTGAAAACTAGCCATCATGTCACGACACGACAAACAAATATAAAGGTCTGTTTGTTATCAGTTCAAAGTAAGACAAAGTAGGTAAGTGTATGAAGGCGAGACAAAAGCCATTGCCAGCTCAACACTCATGACAAGCTGGCAGGAAAAATGGAGAACTGGAACATACGGACTATGGACATGGCGGTTAATTCCAAATATTTAGACCTGGATAGAAAGACCCTATGGCGAGGTCGATTATTATATGTATAACACAGGCACTCTCCGGACATGGCTGTTTCCGGAAATATTTGCACGAAAGAAAAAGATCAAACTCCGACCAATGTACCTACTTCAAAGAAACTGACGACGTAGAACACACGCTCTTCGCTTGTTCAAGATGGCGGGAAGCTAGACAGGACTATAAAAGGGAAACAGGAAGGGTTTTAATGCAGAAAACATGATAGGAAGTCTAGTTGCGTCTGAGGCAGAATGGAACTGCGCCTATAAAACTATACAGCAAATAATAGAGACCAAAGAAATGGAAGAGAGATAGACAAATCAAGAACAGCAGATGAATAAAGACGGCTCCCTCACTGAAGTTATGCGAGAGCGGTTTCCGGTGATGGATGCGAGTTGACAAAGAGGGGACATTTTTTAGTCGGTAGGCGGCTCAGCCACCAGAGCCGCTTTCCAGCCTGCCGTTTCATGCACGCAACGAAGCACCTGTGCGCCTATATTCTCCAAGCAGACGTTCCAGCCAAGTTTTTGACTTTGCGTCGACGCGCAATAACTGCTTTCCCCCCCCTGAAGGACCTACCTTTCATTTCGTGTTTGAAGCCCAAGGAACGTTTTTTAAGGTTAAGTAAGTTCCGGAACTTACTTAACCTAAAAGGCGTTTAAAGCCATGTGACGGCCGTCACATTCCATGTCGATTAAAGCTACTAAGTCGCGCTTCAAACGCAGAATATATGGTAGCTGGAAAGCGACTCACAACAACAGGCTGGCGCGTCTTAGAAAGATTTTTTACCTCTCACAAAAAAAAAAGGTAATTGTAGGACTAAAAAATGAAACTAAGAGTAAATAAGTTTCGATTTGATTTTTATACCATGCAAACGCGTTTTAGACTTATTTCAGAAATTATTATGGCTTTAAGGTTATGATTATAAACAAAAAACTTTAAGTCTTGTAGTAAAAATGCATGTAACTTTACTACCTCGAAAGTTAGCGTAATTAAGTGAAAACTAGTTAACAACAGAATTCATATCAAACACCTAGTCCCAAATTACACTGACGATAACTCTTCTGCATAACAAACAGATCTTAAATCTACTTTTATTGTACCTATTTTCGTCTGATGGGTGGGCTTAGCGTAATTTGTATCACGTATACTCTGTTTCTATCTATCCCTTTTGCCCCTGTATCGTAATAGCCAAGCAGTGATGACGGCCATCACGATCTGTGGCAAGTCTTGTGTATTGTTTATCTTCTATAGGGTGTTCCGAAATTAAGGGGCAATATTTCTAGGACTCATTGTACTTCCTATATTAAAAAAAAGTAAATATAAACATGCCTTAAAATGCACCATTAGATGGCTAGAGCCCCGCGAAAAAAGGACCCCAAAGTGATATTTTACGTAATATGTCTATTTTCTAACCTGTATGTAGTTGATTTTCTGAAGTACATATTTTTTTCAGTGACGTAACATACAAGGTGCGTCCCTAGTATATTATGGCAGAAACTTTTTGTTTGTGGAATGAAAACGTTAAATACAGTAAAAAGCCGTGAAATGAAACCCCTTAAACGTGACATTATTTCACTCGTATGAATTTTTGAAAGTGGTGCTTTGAAATCCATTTGTTTTATATTTGAGCATATCGAAATTATTTTATTCTATTCCAGATGTCAATATCTTTTGTTGAATAAAGATGTTTTGGTTTTCGAAGACTGAATTTGAAATGATCTGGTGATTTCACCATTTTCAAGTAAATTAAAGATTTTTAAGAATTAAATTAAGAACGGTGACGACCAATGTTATATATCCTTACCGCTAAGTATAGATATGATAGGGTAATAACAGTGGTAAATGGGACCACTTCAGTCCCGGTCCCGGGGTATAGAGACTGACCCTGCTCAGTCCTATTGGCCCGTCTAAACTAGCCAATTACCCCAAAAAATCTAAATACCTTTCAGTGGCAAGTCTGCGACCGTTTTTAAGATAAAAATAAAGTATAAAAACTTAACTGAAAATTAAATAACCAAATTTAAAACTGTAAAAGTTTTGATAAAAATTATAGATATTCTGGAATCTTTTTAAATATTTTTGGGGTAATGTCATACATGACATTAGTCTGTTGTAAGTGGTATATTTATTATTTTAAAAAATTAAAAAGGGTTTTGTCTATAGTTGATTTGAAGTTTTCCTAAAATTACTTTAGCATTAAGCAAAGATAACCATGTATTATTTAAATTAACCTTCTTTTAGTTTACGTTTTTTTAAACAAGTTACTTTTGCTAGAATACTAGAAGCATTCCAGTTTAATCTGTGGTTGTTATCAAATGCGTGTTGACAGATTTTTAATTTGTGGAATTTTGTGTTTTTTTTGTGTATTTTTGATGTTCTTTTATGAGTTTGACAATATTTCACCTATGTAAAATTGTTACACTCTCAGAATATCTATAATTTTTATCAAAATTTCCAAGAATTCAACTTCACCACCGAAATGCAGACAAGCATTTTCAGATTTGTTTGAGGTTCTTTGGGGGTCCTTCCCCAAAAAATCTGCTTATCTAAGTTTTGGTGGCGGGTCTGCCACCGGTTTTAAGATAGGTATGAGGTATGGAAATTTTACTGAAAATTAAATTTATAATGATTGAAGTTGGAATGGTGAAAATTTTGATAAAAAATATAAATATTTCGCGAATGTTACAAATTTTATATAGGTGTAATAGTATTTTAAACGGATAAAAAAAACATCGAACATACATTAAAAATACAAAATTCCACAAAACAAAAATCTGTCAACCAGCATTTGATAATAACTCAATAATAAACTGGAATGCTTCTAGTATTTTAGCAAAGAACGTAATGTATATTACATACCAAATTAAAAGAAGCCCATTAAAACGATTTAAAATACAGTAGAGCGTGAGGCAGTACCGTTTCGAAAAAAAGTGTGTAATGGGCTTACCTCGAGTTGTGTACTATCTTTTCTACACTTTATGTTTGGTTTTTATAAATAAAGGCAGAAGATTATTAAACTTTAAGTAACAATACAAATAATTACAAACATTTGCGTTTTCAAGGCGATCTATTTGTTTCATAGGAGCTTTTTCGTAAAATCTATTGAAAGTTTTCAAGATTTTGGGGGCTCGCGGCTAATGCGATTTGGAACTGTTACGTATATATATATATATATATATATATATATATATATATATATATATATATATATATAATATAATATATATATATATATATATATATTAAATTTCTCCCTTACACAGTTTGGCTTTACAGTATAGTGTTTTATTGAGTTTCTGATAAAGTAGACGGTGTGTAATTAGGTTCTTACTAATATAGGAGTAGAAAAAATAATAGAATGTGCATATACAGGATGTCCCGAAATTAATGGGCAATATTTCTAGGAATTATTGTACTTCTTAAAATATATAAAAAAAAGTTTATATAAGCATTACGATGTCGTCTGTCGAAAAACGAGATACCTTCTTTCTTTGTCAATGTATACCCCCTAACGTGAATGTTTATCTGCACACTATATTATCTGTGGTAATATCTATTTCTAAATAAGTATAATTTAAGGCAATAGATAAAAAAATAATGTAGGTGACATGTGCGTAACTCGTCTTTTTTTATCCATGGGATTACAACACTCACCTGCGGCCCGTGTGAAAAAAAGACCTACTTTATGCGTTTGTTACATAAATTGCTATTAATAGAAATACAAAAAATATCACACGTACATTTAAATTACAATTTTCACGGATTTAATTGTCTTTTTTTGTTACTTCTCACAAGCTGGCGATCTGGGTTCGATTTTCCGCCGGGAGGTAGTAGTTATTTAAAAATAACGTCCGTGGGGCACTACCGGGTTTCTAAAGGCTTAAAGAATATTTGCATGTTTCAGTACTTGGACAGCGTTGACGGAACTGGGGGATGGTTTAAACATCGAAAAACCCGGCACTCACTACTCTTTTAGGAGTATAAAAGG